>PVHP010049505.1:0-12219 GCA_004024765.1 Zapus hudsonius
AAAAAAAAAAAAAAGTCCCAAGTTTGGGCTGATGTTTTACTTGTTTCGTCTTCATATTATCTGACTAATTTTCTTTTTGACTTTCCATGAACTATAAAGAGACCCATATGGGTAATATTCTCCATCGAGATACAGTGTTTTTCTACCTCCCTGGGACCCGGATGATCTACTGGTCACTCTGCATGCACACTGATCCTATTTTCTCAGATATCTGTAATATATTCACGGCTTGTAACCTGAGCTTCTGGTATCAAGATAAAGTAAGGTTTCAGGCCTGTGTAACCAATACAGGAGGGAACAGAAGGAAATAGAAGAAGCTCAAGCCTTATCAGGCGGGAAGACTGTTCCATTCTTAGAAGTGAGCAGTTGACCAGGTTATAGAAGATGCATTGTATTCAAAATATTAGAGATTGCTGTTCACAGTGAACAGACAATTTGTCCTTTGCCTGGAGAGGGTCATTCTGACAGAACAGCATCTGAATGGCTGCGTCCGTGATCATGACCTTCAGAAAGAAAGCTGTTCTCTCAAGCCAGGGAAAGAGCTTGCTCATTAATGCATGCCCTATGTGATAACCGGACGCTAGCTGAGCTGGCCTGGGGATCCCAGTGCAGATGGCCACTGTTAATGTGCCTCGTGCCAATGTTCAGTCCTCTGGAGAAAGACAAAGCAGGCCAACATCACACCTCGTGGTATGATGGGCATCTGGAAATTCATCCAAACTCAAAGGCGCTGGGACAGGTACAAGAAAAGAAGAATCCTTTCAGGTGAACACACAATGTCCTTTAAGTTTAACCAATAGTTTCTCTGCTAACGAGGAGAAAAAACGAACTCACTATTGACAACCTGGAAAAGAAAAGCAAGAAAACATTTCATTTTCAATGAAAATATTACAGGATTCAGTGTCAAGAGAAAACCCTTCCTCCCTACAGTCATAATTTTTGTTAATTTGATTATATCATAAATTGATATTTAGTGACAATTATGTTGGCTTGATGTTCTGTTGTCATTCAGCAAAGGACATACAATCCTCCTCCCAGGTCTCAGGTCCTGGGGCCGCCTGCCCACCCGCCATCAGACAGATCCAACCCAGTCTGCTGCTCGCAGGATGACAGCTAGTGAAGAAAAGAGAAGCTCTCTCGCAAGTCAAAATGATGAAGACTGGGCTCTCCATGGTCCCCTACCACTAAGACTGATCCAGAGGGCCCAAGGAGGAGGATATCCAGCTGACTGGGGATGGGGAAGGGGGGCAATGAGGAATTGAGGATAACAACTCATGGTTGGCCCACTGAACAATGTAACTCATTATGGACAATAAAAATGGGATTACAGTGGTCACTCTCATAGCGAACAGATCAGCCTAAGATATCCTTTAAAATCTACAATTTATTATATTCAGTATGCCTAGTCTATGAAGTCTAAATGGAAAAGCCACCTTAGAGGTTTATATGCTGTTGTATGATAAGCCGATCTAAGAAAACTTGGTTCCAAACATTCATGAGACTTAGGAATCATACAATTTTTATGATACAACATATAAGGGCTTGTAAAACTCAAGATGTTAAAATTAAGTCTCCAAGTACAAAAAAGAAACCGCTGGGCTACACAGTGGCAGAATTTGAGAGCTGTCCTCTCTCTCTCCCTTTTTCTCACAGGCTGGATGAGAAATCCCGGCTCCCCAGCTATCTGCTAGCAGACTGGGGACTTGGTTTCCAAATGTTTCTTCATGCTCTTGATGAGAAGTGAAACGTTTAGTTTGGGGCTAAGGAGATGTCTCAGTGGTGAAAGACACTTGCTTCCAAAGCCTGATGGCTCAGGGTCGATTCCTCAGTACAAATGTAAGGCCAGATGCACAAACTGGCCCTTGTATCTGGGCTTGCTCATGCCTCTCTCTCTCTCTCTCTCTCTCTCTCTCTCTCTCTCTCTCTCTCTCTCTCTCTCTCTCTCTCTCTCCTCTCACTCTCTCCCTTGTTATTCTCTGTTTGCCAATAAATAAATAAAAATATTATAATAAATAAGTAAATAACAGATGGAATAAATAATGAAAACACATAAATGCACGAGATAAAGTCCTCGGTTTTTGAGATAATCACGCATTAAGAGACAGCAAGAAATTGCTTCATTACTGAATTTTATACTTTCTGTGTTTGTTCTATTTAATTGCAAGCAGCGACGAGAGAGAGAGAGAGAGAGAGAGAGAGAGAGAGAGAGAGAGTGAGAGAGAGAGAGAATGAACGTGCCAGGGCCTCCAGCTGCTGCAAGTGAATTCCAGATGCATGCACCACTTTGTGCATCTGGCTTTATGTGGGTACGACAACCTAAGGATTGAGAAGAGATGAGCAATTCAGGGTCAAGTGCTTCCCAGGAACCACAACTTTATCCACAGGTTGACGCCATATTAGAAAAATACCTACATAATAGAGATACTACAGGTAACTTCCTCCCCTTCTGGCAGTGGCTGTAAATCCAAGAGAAAAAAAGAACAAAGAAAAATGTCTGTAATGATAAGGTTGTCAGACAAACTCACAGACCCACTGCATCTTTACTGTCCACTGTACATCTGTTCATTCCCTAAACTTGACCTTCAAAATGACAATTATAAAAACAATGGGTAGTCCATATAATTTTCCACAAAATCATGTTTTTACATAAAATCACAAGTTTTTACCACTTGTAATTCCCTAAGATATCTCTTTCAGATGAGTTAAGCACAGCCTCTAATTATCAACAATAAAGTATGATGTTTAAATATGATATTTTTTTGCTTGGGAGATAGGTATTTGTATAATTATAGTATTTCTGTTTGTACAGGTTCCTCATTATTTCTGAATGCCAAAATTTTTTTTAAAAAAATTCAAATAAAGTAGATGAAAAAAATTGTAATCCTTCAAAGAATGCAACAGTAATAGAACAATCTGCTTTCCCGTTCTCCTGCATATTGAAATCATCTTATTCTTTATCTTTTAAAAATCGCATGATAAGCTGCCTCCGAAGGGCACGTTCCTCAAGAACATTCCAGATCCTTCCATAAGATATTGATAAGAGATGAACGTCTCCCTCCCTGTAGCGACCCACAGGCACTGTGTGACTGAAGCCTGTCCTCTTATGTGTAAGGAAAAATCACAGAAGAATGAACCAAGCAGCATTTGGAGAAAATAAATTCTGTTTTGTAAAATGTCAGCAGACTTTAATTGGAGATTAACAGTTTGACATACAAATGCATCAAAAAAGGAGAGTTTTTCTCCCACCACATCAGTCAGCCTTGGTGTGGCCGCTTGGCCTGTGCCGCACTGTGATAGGTCACCTTGGCTTTATCTAATAGTTTACAAACCGATGTCTCTGGGAGGTGGGAAATTCACAGACATCGCTTTCTAGATCACGCACGTTACTTTCTTTCTTAAGACCAGACTGCTTTATATTCATCTGTTTTGACGTCTGTTCCATTAAACACCACATTCAATACTGTGACTCATCAGAGTGTGGACACCCAATATAGTTGTGTGGGTCTCGCCTAATGATATGCATTATATGATTTCCTATGGTTGGAAACCATCTTCAATTCAATTAATAAGGTTTTTTTTTTTTCAAATTGTCAGATAGCATTTGGGCTAAAATACGCACAAGATATTTGCAATGGAAAAGAAAAAAAAATACTCCTCTGCCTCGTCTCTGGTGTAGAGTAATTTGTCACGTAATTAGCCAACCTAATTAAATTTTTGTAGCACTAATCAAACAAATATGCTAAAATTTTCTTTGCACAGCCAGTTTGCTGTCTGCTTGCATTTAACTTGATGGCTTGAAAGGGGCCTACTCTGTCACTCCACTTAATAACCTAATTTGCATTTTATATTGGTAAATCAAATTAAGCACCAGTGGCTTTTAGTATGATTGACTGTGGTCAGGCCTTTTCAGATGGGACTTTTTCACAGAAAATTAGGCACATTTTAATATGACTAAGGCTGGGCCTTCTGTGTTCAGCAAACTGCATTCACTCATCTAATTAAAAGAGCTCGCCTCCCCCACCCCCTACCTATGATAGATTTCTCCAGCTGGTGTGTCCATTTTCTTTTGAACAATTTCTTGATGGAAGTTTCTTTTCTTAAATATAATAAGATTGTCTGAGCAACACTTCAAATCAATTTGCATGAAACATATGAGCAATTCTTTGTTAGAACTGACTGCTTTGAGAGTTGAAGGCACTGTGTGTGAATATAGGGCCAGGAGAGAGCTTGCAGGCTCTATCTTATTATGAAATAACTTCAAACATAAAAAAATTTCCATGTGTTGGCATACTGTCAGTAAGAAGTTCTGTATTTATCTGGTTATTGTTAGAAATAAATTTGTATTTTAAGGAGAAAAACTGAGGTACAAAACTTCTCTCAAGCCCATAAAAAGTCACTCTTTAGTTAACAATATATTTCATCATAAATTCATATTGTTTCCAGTTCATAGCTAGTTAAAATGAAATACGGAGATATTAAATGACTTCTCAATTAATAAAAAGGAATGACTTATTCTAGGTTTTTTCACTTTCAGTCTATGCTCTTTGTAAATGGTATGAACTCTAAAACCAGCTGTGATTTTTCCTAAATGATAATTTATTATATACGATTTAAATAAACGACAAATCTGCTTGCATTATTAGGTGGCCTAACACGGAATACTGTTACTCTTTCTGCATCTTTCTTATTACACGGTGTGCATGGTAAGTGACAGAAGCGTCCATCAAGAGACGCTTCCGAGACATAAAAATAACATGCAGAAACTAGAATACTGTTAGCAACAGCTACAAGACTTCGTGTGTGTCAAACCTTCAAATGACCATCAAACCAATGGCCTAAACACCCGGGTCTTGAGAAGCTCTGCCCACCTGTGAAAAGGCCCTTGGCCTTGCGACTTTGTGAGAGTCAACTTGTAGCACAGGGACCTGTGGCCGGGACAAGGGACACAAGCTCACAGTGACCAGAGTAGAGAACCCAGATGTTCCTGAAAACCCAGGGGGGAAATAAATTGTGTTGTCTGGATATTATCTCAGATCTGACATTTCCTCACACAAGTTCCCATTAAGTGTGTTCAGAAATACATGCTTCCACGGCCTTAAAACTGATCCTTAATATAATTCTTTAACTGGAAAGAGAATTAAGAGTATGAAAGTGATGATCTGATCATGGTTCCTAGCCTAGAGAAGGGCCAAATTCCAAAGCTCTCAGGTCTCCATAGATGGTTTCAGAAGACCGTGTCTTTTGCCTCACCAAGGAAGAAATGGTCACTGTGCCATTTTAGGATGGATACACCCGTGGCCTCTTCTGTCATCCAATGAACTACACAGCTTCAAATGTGACACTCCGTTGCATGGGTGATGCTGCTGGTTCCTTCCACACCCTAGATTCATATGACTGTTGGGCCTAACATCTTTGACCACTTATTTTTTTTTTACTACTGAGGAGACTGGGGCAGAAAGAGGCATAGAGCCCTGAAGAGTTCCTCCACCACTTCCTTAGCGAGCATTCCAAAAAGTTCCTGATGGCTGATCTTTTAGGAAACCCTCACAGTTTTTCCATGTGTTCTTTGAGTACAGATAGGATCCTCAGAAATGTGCAAGGAGATTGGACAGATTATGTATCTAAAAGCAAACTCAACACCCTGTCATGTATGCTTAGAAATCTTTTTTTTTAATTTTATCTTTATTGCCCCAAATTAGATACATTGATTGAGTAAATACTGTGCTTATATTCCCATTTGCCTCCTCCCTGTCCCCAGTCCCCTGGGTATCCTCCTTGGTGGGCACACTGGATCAATCCATGTGGCAAGGGGCTATGGATAGCACAGGAGGCATCAAGGTTTCCCCCCTTTATGAATTGTATCTGAGATGGGTAATGTCTCTGGGTAATCTCCCCCACCACGGCTCTTACAATCCTCCCATCCCTTCTTCCGCTCAGTTCCCTGAGTCATGGAGGGTGAGTTTTAAGTCTGTTTCATTGCTGTTGTTGTGAACTTAAGAGTCTCTTTGCTTCTATTTTAAGTTGTGTTGGTGTCTGTCTCACTGACTTAACCTGGGATGACTGATTGGCTGTGGTTACAGGTCTCTTTCTTGCCCCACCACTGCCTCAAGTGTTTCACTTGGGGCCTCCATGATAGACCTGGGGTGGTTCATCTCTTGCTGGGATGTCAGCCATCCACCTGTAGCACGTTGCTGGAGTTGGAATGACCACAGCTCTCTCCCTGCCTTCTGAAAAATACGAACAGAATCTCCATCGGAGAGTGAGATCAGTATAGGTTAAATGAGACACACATTTCTAATTTGTCAAAATTCTACTGAGATTATCCTCTCTGTAGTTCTCTGGTAATGGGGATTTCTTTTTGGAGCTCCAGTTTTTGGTTCCCGTAGGATTTTGCTCTGAGTTCCAATTCCAGTGTAGGGTTCCTTGTCACTGAGTGGATTTCTTGGCCAATTTAAAAGCTGTTGAATACCACCCTCAAGGTTTTGGAGCCTCTGTTGCACCGGTGATCATTTCTCGGTCTATTGATCTCTCGGAGAAGGAAGTGTGTTCAGCCTTCTCATGGCAACAGTCTGCATTTTGAATCAGTGGTCTCTGCTTTACCTACAGTCAGTACTAAATTTTAGGCATTGTACCAGACAAAATTAACATGGTGCCTAAACTGCCTGTTAGACACTAGGTATGTAATCAATGATAATTTCACTGTGCGAGGTGGTTCAGAGTCAGGACACAAACATTGTTGGAAACAAATGCGGTGGGTGATGGGTGCCAACCAACCTCCCTGTGGATATATGAAGGGGGGGCAGAACAGGATATTAGACAGATAGCCTAAGGCACAGAAAACTAGAATTATTTACTATTCTATGTAGACATCTGTGTGATTTTGGAAGCTACAAACTCCCAAGATTTCCAGTTGTCAAACTGGAGAGCCTGATGGAGTCGGGATCTGACTCCAGTCTTCCAAGAAACGAGGGTAGAAGATCTGTTCTGTATTCAAGTCTGAAGGCAAAAGCCTGATGTCTGTTAACTCACAGACAATCAGTGAATGGGGGGGGTGCTGCCTCGGTTAGTGAGGCTTTCAGAGGACTGAATGGGAATCCCAGCATTGGGGCAGGTCTTTTAATAGAACAATCCAATCATAAAAATTCTCACACCCTCCATACATACAGAGACACCTTCACAGAGACACACAAAATCAAGCCTAACCTACATACTGGCATCCCATAAACCCGCCAGGCTGACACATAAAATTGGCCATCATGTCTAGTTTTTCCAAAGATCTTATTCTGACAATTAGAAACCAAATAAATGCAAACTTTCAAAGAAATCAGAGACTCTTCAAATCTCAATAGTAAAGCAGACTTAAAACTCACACCCCCATGACTCAGGAAAAGAGGGTAGAAAGATTTAAGAGCCATGCTGGGGGAGACTATCCAGAGACATTGCCCCCCCCCCAACAACAACACACAAAGAAAAAACTGGCTACTTCTTGTACAGTTCATAACCCCCGACCCCATGGACTGCTCGGGCAATCCCACTGAGGAGGGCCCCCAGCAGGTTGGGGACAGGGAGGAGGAAAATGCGGGTACGATCACAAGACTTGCTCATACACTGTATCTAATTATTAACAATAAATATGTTTTTAAAGCCCCTGGTGTTTTTCTTCGTCAGTCATTATCGTAGCTATTATAACTTTACAATAACATTTATTTCCTCTGTATTCATAAAATATATATTGTTAGTCAGCCTTTTTGTCCCTGTGACAAATACCCGAGGGTAACATTTTAAAGGAACAGTAAAAGATTTATTTTCTCAGGTTACAGCCCATGAGCTGTGCGAGCCCATGAGAGCTGGCTTTGTTGATTTTGAGCCTGTGGTGGTGAGGCAGAAGGTTGTTGAAGAAAGGAGTGATGGAGGAGACCTTATGGGGGCCAAACCCAGAGAGGCAAGAGGAGACCAGGAACCAAAAAGAATCTTTGAAGGCAGGCTGCTGTGTCCAGTGACCTCCAGCTTAGACCTCAACTCCTGAAGTTTCTACCACTTCTCAAATAGCAACAGCAGCCGGGCCCCAGCCTTTACCCTGCGGGGAACCCTCATGTTGAAACCAGCGCACACGTTCCTGAAAATTGTGTACAGAAAACAAGAAACCAAGACCCAGCAGCATGCTTCACTCCCTTTGTGAGGAAAATATGTGTCTTATGTAGTGGAAATCAAGAATGTGTACCTTTTTGCCTCAATGTTGTCTTGCATGCTGCTTCATTCATATGCTCTGAATTAGTGAGATTTATTGATAAGGAAACAGCAACAATGCCAAATACACGCAACACGAATTTTACCAAATATTTATCATTTTGATGGCTGTTTGATAAACTTGCGTAATGTGCACAGTACTTAACTCTGAAAAGCCAGCACAATGAGTAGGAAGAGTGGATTTTGAGATCAGAACTAAGTCGTTCATCAACAGGCTGATTCTGTCCTCAGTGTTGCCCACACTTGGCAGGTGGCAGGCTTGTCTCTCAGAGCTTGTCCTGAACTGTGGACACAGGAATCAAGAAGACAGGAAAAGAGAACTCTGAAAACTAGGACCCATAGCCAAATCCAGCCTGACTAGATTTTTATGAATAAAGTTTTATTGACATTCAACTATGAACATTTATGTAGTTCTGATGATTTTATGAATAAAGTTTTATTGGCATTCAACTACGAACATTTATGTAGTCCTGATGATTTTATGAATAAAGTTTTATTGGCATTCAACTACGAACATTTATGTAGTCCTGATGATTTTATGAATAAAGTTTTATTGGCATTCAACTATGAACATTTATGTAGTCCTGATGATTTTATGAATAAAGTTTTATTGGCATTCAACTATGAACATTTTTGTAGTCCTGACGATTTTATGAATAAAGTTTTATTGGCATTCAACTATGAACATTTATATAGTCCTGATGATTTTATGAATAAAGTTTTATTGGCATTCAACTACGAACATTTATGTAGTCCTGATGATTTTATGAATAAAGTTTTATTGGCATTCCACTATGAACATTTATGTAGTTCTGATGATTTTATGAATAAAGTTTTATTGGCATTAAACTATGAACATTTATATAGTCCTGATGATTTTATGAATAAAGTTTTATTGGCATCCAACTACGAACATTTATGTAGTCCTGAGGATGTTCATGAGACAGTGTAGAGTTCTGTAATATTTCAAGGACCAGGTGAACCACTGTTCCTAGAACTCTGTAATAACAAGAGCATCATAAGCCCAGGATTAACTAGAAGAAATCCAGTTTGCAAATCTGTTTCTAAATGAATTGTTAATAAATGAAAAAATGTGCCTATAGAAGGTAACTGATTATATCATGTGCCTAGTTACTTGGAGATGGGGTCATTCTAAACTGGAGTTCAAATGAACTGAGGTTTTTAGATAAAATACTAACCCTGAAAAAGTAGATCTTGTATATCTAAAATGACCAGAATAGTTCTGGGCTCATATGAAAAAAAAATAAAATAAATGTATAATGGAACACACAGTTCCTTCCTTTGGAATAACTTCATTTCAAATAAGAAAAAACATCTTGCTTTAATAAAAAAGAACAGTGTATAATAAAATACAGAAAAATTTGTACAAACCCAAAGTGCTCTGGTGCTTTTTTATAAACTCTGCTACTAGTACCTAGGTCATCAAGAACACAAAAATAGGAAGTTGGGAGAAAGAATTACTTTAAAAATCTTCCAGCCAACACGGAGGGCATGTGCCTGTATCCTGTAACGCTTTCTTGAGCTTCCTGGGATAATACAAAGGCTTTTATGCTGCAGAGCAGAGTCCAAGTAACTCAAGAAAATTGCTCCGTGTGGAATATTTTGTTTCTGAAGTTTGTATCAACATTGTTTAGTGTTTTATACACCCACAGGGAAGGAGCCTTCTAGAAACGGTAGTCTGCAGACCTAGACTGCTAACTGCTTTGTTGAATGCTTCTTTTAATAAGACCCAGTTCTTCCTGGTCTGGCTCTGGTGACTTCATTATAAGGAATCATTAGAATTAGAAATTTCAGTCGTTCTCCAAAAATTTCCACCTTATTCGCTTTTCTTGAAATGTGTTCTGTCTTACCACCTCTACACTGTAATGGTAGCTCAGGGGACATCTACAAATACATTCTGTTCAATTCCCTGGTGGAATTTGGGAAAGTTTCTAAAAGTTCTCTTCTAAATGATTAGATAATAAATTTGAGCTCCGAAGCTGTGCTATCAATGGTCTTGCCACAATCTTAACGCTACAGTAAATTTTCTTTTTTTTAATATATATTTATTGTCCCTAATGAGTTACATTATTTAGTGGGCAAATAATGCGTTGTTATCCCGACAGTAGATTTTCGAAGGTCAGATTTGAGGTGTGTGTGCCGCTCTGTTCATCGGCTCCCCTGGATGGCTCAGGACGGGTGAGAGGAACCGTTGGATGGTATTAATCAAGTCACTTCTATGTGTCCCTTTGCTGTAGCTTTGAAAGTCCAAGGTTGAAAAAAAAGTATGACATCTTTAGTAATACATGTCTCACAATTACAAATGTAATTCATAACCACTATAAAGAATTTGGAAATGTTTTCAGCCTGCAATAAAAAAATTAAAATGTCACCACATATATAACACAAGCATTGAAAAATAAATACCACTGACATTAAATACATTTTTATGTTAGTAGTATTGAAATATGTGAATTTAAAATGAGAGTCACAAATACTTTTTATTCAATTCAAATTATACTATGACACCATGTATCTAATTCTATCTTTATTGTGTCACTTAACCTATAACATCTTTGGTCACATAAATATTGATGGTTGGATAAACAGTACTGTGTATATCATATGAAATTTCAAAGGCCTCACATATCATAATGCTGTTTTTTAAAAATAACTGAATTTTCTCCACCACCGTATATGATGAGTTTATCTGCTTTTACAGAGCTTTATTAAAATAGGATTCACATATAAAATTGCACCCTTTTAAAATCGACAACTCAGTGATCATTTTCATTCACAGAGTTGTAAAATCATTGTTATCTAATTTCATAATATTTTAAGCACCTTCCATTGGTCATCAATAATCTTTATCCAGTCACTCAAGGCCCAACTCTCTCTAACCTGCTCTCTGCTTCCACCAATTTAGCCCTGCAGAATAACAAGAGATGACAGCCAGAATGGCCAGCCTCGGACCCTATGGAAGGAGTCTCTAGAGAAACAAGGAAGATGACAGAAATCCAGGACTGGAAGGATTTTAGATCTCTGTCCAGGGACAGGAAGTTTTACATGTAGCCAAATAAATGCAACTTCTCACACTAAAGTCGTATCTACTTCAACTCCTTTTACATAGTACAGAATGTCTGTATTTGAACCAAACTTCACCAGCTATATTAAAATGCAGGGAAAAAAGAGAAAGGAAAGGACGGGAAAACCCATTTGGAAGAGACATAAAAAACATCAGAATCAGGGGCTGGAGAGATGGCTCAGCGGTTAAGGCACTTGCCTCCAGTGCCTAAGGCCCTGGGTTCAATTCCCCAGTACCCACATGTGCCAGACCCACAAGGTGGTGGCCCTGGTGCGCTCTCTCTCTCTCTCTCTCTCTCTCTCTCTCTCTCTCTCTCTCTCTCTCTCTCTCTGCTTAAAAATGAATAAATAAAAAATTAAAAATTAAAAAAAAATCAGAATCCCCCCCAAAAAAATAACAGAATAACCAAGAACCATGGAGCATCTACTGACCTAAAATTCTACGTCTAAAAGAGAAATCTTTTGGAAATGAAGGTAAAATGGATACTTGAGTTAGCCTGCCTCCTCCTCCTTTCCTTTCTGTCCTTCCCTCCCTCCCTCCTTCTCACCCTCCCGCCCCCATCCTTACTATACTGGGGGTTGGACCAAGGGCAATGAGCATGCTCAACTCACTTCCACTACCACTAATCTACATCCCAGAGCTTCTCATCTTCTTCCAAGACACAAATTCCATACTGTGGGCCCTACCACGTGACCTCGTGTAAGCGTAATAATACTCAAAAATCCCCACTTCTAAAGAGCAATCATATATGAACTTGGAAGTTAGAGTTGTAGCATATCAACTTCTGGTGGTACATTCAAACCATAACGCCTGCCTTCAAGAAACATTACACCACCAGGAAGAAGGAAAATGACATTGGCCAGAGAGGAATATCTCCACAAGGCAGC
>PVHP010049506.1:0-12212 GCA_004024765.1 Zapus hudsonius
AAAAAAGAAAAATGACCAATAAGTTTAAACAGTTGGTGGGTTATAAACATTTGAATTTGATATTTAACCTGCTTTAGCGCCCCTCTTATAGTCTGGGTGACTTGATTGGGCTTAATTCAGTGTATTTGTGTGATTCTTCACCGCTTTATTAAGGTTTAATTTGCATATGATAAGAATCACCCATCTTAATGAATGATTCTTTTCTAGTATATAATTTTAAATACATTTGCAACTTTGTGCAAACATCACAATCCGGTTTAGGAACCTTTTCATAATGCACAGCTTTCTCATGGTCAAAAGTTTTGTATCTCCTGAGTCCTGTCCACTGACAGTCTAACTTCTGACACCACAGATTTACCTTTTCTGGAAAGTTCTTATAGATGGAATCATATATTCTGAGGACTTAATATCTGGATTCATTATTATTTTATTATTTTTCAGATCATGTTGTAATATGTGTCAGTAGCTGGTTATTTTTATTTTCAGACTTCCATTTTATGGATAAATCATATTTTTATTGCACACTGAGTGGATGGACACTTAGAATATTTTCATTTAGAAATATGATAGCATTACAATCTGATTGTTAGTATATACATGTTTAAAGTCTTAGGAAAATTGGCTGAAGTCAAATACCTTGAATCTGAAAAGGTAAAATCAAAGAATGCTCCCGAATTGGAAAGTCTTTAGAACCACTATATAATGTTCTTATCTTTTAGTTTGGGATAATTTATAGTTCACATTTTAGGATTATAACTACTGAGTTGAAGTTCTGAAAAACTCCAAAAATAGAAACTCTTATGGTCCCAAGCATTTTGGATGAAGAATAATCAACCTGAACTAATTTAAACAACAGCACAAAGCTCAACTTCCTAGACACTCAATTACTGTTTTAAAGTTTTCAGGAGGCGCTAGGGGAGCACGCATTGCGAATTTGGTTCTGTGAGCATGCAACACCAATCATTCCAGCTTTAAATTTGGGGTGTCATTAACATTTATGATGACTTTCCCTGTAGAATGAGGACCCTAATGTTCCTCTGCTTAGCTTATCATTGACGTTAGATTATACAGTTGTTCGCTTAGTGCAGTGATCTCTCACAGCTGGGCCACGGTTCAGGCTGAGACAGAGAGCTGATAGAATACAATGCTAAGATTTCTGAGTCTGCCTCCCACTCAGGAATGGAAACATCACTCATGACTGATCCAGCACACTTTGAACAACGCGTGCCTTTAAATAAAGAGTAGCTGAATGCTTATTTCTCAGCCTGGAAATTACCACAAAATCATTAGTGGGGAAGAACATCTAATAGCAACTTGTTTCAAGATGAAATAATACTGGACCTGGAGACAAAGTAGAGGATTAGGTCTCTGCATCTGTGTGCCTTTTCTTTCTGCTGTCACTTCCTTGTGAATACGATAGCACACATGTGACCAAGGCAGGGAATGAAAACACAGAGAAAGCCACATGCAATTAACCTGTTTAACAAATACAAAGCACAAATCCCTTCCTTTAACTAATGTTTAAGGGCGATCCACGGTGAAAAGTCCCTTTCCATTTGCGCCAATGACCCCTGTGTGCAGAGGAAGCCACAGCCACGGTGACATCAGAGCAGAGGTGAAGGCAGCTGCAGCAGGTTTACTAATGGTGTCAACTACACTCCTCTGTTGGTATTGCTTAAGGAGGGCATGGAGGACAAAGGGTTAAGAGGGTGTTGAAGAATGAGGTCAGAAACCCCGGTGGCTAACCCGGCAGGCATTTCCCTATCTCCACCCTCAACTCTAAGACTCTCAACCCCCCAAAAAGCATGCCACATAGACCCATTCTCACCCCAGCTGTGCCTAGAAGGTGGCAGTTCCTCTGCCCCCACCATCTGATAGGTGCCCAAGCTCACGTCCACATGCAAAGCAGGTATTCACAGGTTGCTGATTTCTGCCAATCTCCGTTGTCCGTTTCTTTCCCTCCCTCCTCCTCAATTTCCATTTAACCCACGATGCTGCTATAATAAAATGGGATTACTTATCATGCTTTTTCTGGGATGCCCATTATTCTCTTTGGAGAGATGAGCTGAACACACACAGAGCTGGAACACTTGCCTCCATGGGTGACCGGTTTCGGGTCCCTCGCAGCCACCAGAGCCATCAGAGCCCCGCCACTCAGACCACCTCCCTCCCTCCCAGCAGTCCCGCCATGGAGTGTGCCTACACCCCTGTGCCAGCCTCTGCAGTGCCCCAGCAGCTGCCACAGAGCTGTGACATGGAGCGGTCCCTGGGGCTGCTGGATAGGTGCCCCACGGCCTCTTCCCAGCCCAGCCAGTGGGCCTTGGGCCGAAAGCAGGAGCACTCTCCGTTCCTTACAGCGTGAGCCCAGCAGCCAGCCCTGAAGCCCCAGGCAGACTCCAAGACCAGCAAACCCGTTTCTTTCTTTTTTAGTAAAACAACACTCCTCAGTTTCCTTCTTCCTGGGGCTGCAGTGAGAGCCAGCTTGCCCAGGCTTAGATGGGAGCTGTTTCTAGTTCTCAGGCTCTGCTCCTACAAGCATCCTGCCTCTTCTGGATAGGAAAGTTCCAGAGGTTAGTCTGCCCAAATAGGGCATTAACAGCTCCAGATGAAGACATCTTTGGGCCCATGTGTGAGGAAACCATTGGCACTCCAGGTGACACCAAATAGGAATGATTACATCAAATTAATTAACTTCTTATTCACATTAATATCATGAAGCCTGAATTAGAGAATCCTGACTCTATGTTTTATAATCATTATTCATCATTTTTAAAATAACAATGCTTGTAGTTCCCCTGTGTAACAGCTGCCAATTGTGGAAGAGATTTCCCTGGATGTTTAGGAAATACATATCAAATACATGCTTCTAATTCCTCTATAACAAACTATTCACATGGAATATTTTGAGATGTATGATGTAAGAATTAACAATTGATAACATATAATAGCATAAGTGAATGTAAAACTGATAATAAATATGGTAGTATCAACCAACATACTCACAAAATACTCATGTAATGCTTAAGACAACACTTACAGAAAGAGAGAGAGAAAAAAAGAGAGAGGGAGAGAAACATGTCAAAAGCATAAAGCTAATAAACTTAAGTTGGTTTCAAATCGCAACGTTCTAGGACTGAGGGATAGCTCAGTTGGGAAAATACTTGTGATGCAAATACAAGGACCTGGGATTGATTCCCAGAACCCTTGTGCAGACTCCGGAAGTGGCGGTCATCGCACTTCTGGGGGAGCTGAGACAGGAGGATCTCTGGGACTTCCTAGCCAGATAGACTGACGGGTGACAGATGTATATTCTCTAATGTGAATGATGAGTAACAGATCATAATTACGTGAAACCAGCAAGAAAGATACACGAGGGGCAGAATTACTTAGTCACCACATTGGCTCATGTCTTCTTCACACTTTTGCTATCTAAGCTTCCCACCATTCGATGATTCTTTTGTCTTCACTGAGGCATCTGATGGTTTGAACTCACTTGTCTGTTTCTATCTCACAAATAACTGTAGTGACAGCACATATTCCGATGGTGTATGTGGTGAAAATAGCAGTGTGTCTGCATTCAAAGCACTATTTCATGGTCTCTCATTTTTCTTTGGAAGGACTGCTCATATATTAATCCTTAATTCCAAGGTATAAAGTGTGCTATGTTCATGAGTGAACAGTATCTGTTTTTACTATTTTCCCCAGACTGCATCCTTTTGAGAGTGCTAACAATAAGTTTCTGTAAATCAAATTCTGTTCTGACACTCAGCTTTTGAAAGAACAAACAGGAACTCATGCAAAAAGTTCTACCTTTAAATAGCGTGAGAGGTTGCTAAAATATGGAGGGTTGACCTTTAAAATTTTCGGCAAGATTGTAAGAGCCATGGTGGGGGAGAAAAAAAAAAACTGGCTATCTCTCATACAATCCATAAGCCCCATTCCATGGACTGGCCCAGCAAGCCCACTGTGGAGGGTCCCCAGCAGGGAAATGGGGCACCATCATAAGACTTGTTCATATAACGCATCTAATTATTGACAATAACTATGAAAAAAATTGCACTCTTGAAATGCTGCGTTCTGAGAAGACAGCATCAGAATAACGACTGAGGCATCTGTTGCTACACTTGATATTGTATCACTTGACAACCATCTTAAAATGCCTGAATGTGGACAAAAGGACAAACTGAAACACAGAACCGCCTTCCTTCACTCCATGCACCCTGTGTCCACAGGTTTCCAGATCTTGAGGATTCAAGATCAGCAGGACACGGGAGGCCCATGCTCATAGGAGGAGACAGACACCACAGAAGAAAACAATCCACAGTGAAGACACCCCTGGAGCAGCAAGGGATACTGCATGGGCCGGGGGGTCAGGAAGGCATCTCTCCTGCAGCTGTCACAGGGAGAGACACTCAAGAAATATGAAGAACCAGCCAATTGCATACCAAGAGCAATGCTCACAAAGTAAAGAGGATTTGGGAAAGCTAACAACACATAAAGCAACAACAACAAAAAGCAAAAGCTTTGCATGGTGGAGTGTTGGGCATGGGCTTAGGAGAGGGTACCAGAAGGTGCTGGGGCCACATGAGCACAGAGGGGTTTGAATTCCATGCAGAGAGCCAGCACAAGGAGTGACAGAGAGCTCGTGGCCATGGGGAAACACAGAAATCTACCATTTAGTATGGAATGGGTCCTTATATAGTTCAAAAACCAATTATATTTTGCTCTGAGGGAAATAGATCATAGAAAAGCTGAAGAAGGCACAAAGTCTGCACTGGAAGGAATCCAGGGGCAATCTGAATGGAAGATGGGGAAGATTAGAGTGAGGCAATGAATATGGTAAAAAGAATACCTATAGGTTGGAGAGATAGCTCAGCGGTTAAGGTACTTGCCTCCAGTGCCTAAGGCCCTGGGTTCAATTCCCCAGGACCCACATAAGCCAGAACACAAGGTGGTGGCCCTGGTGCTCTCTCAGTCTCTCTCTCTCTCTCTCTCTCTCTCTCTCTCTCTCTCTGCTTGAAAATGAATAAATAAAATATTTTTAAAAAGGATACCTGTATTTATATATTTCTATACTTTGTATGTTTTTGTACATAGTTATATATTTTGAGACAGATTTCACGCAACTTTATAAAGTCCGGGATAGGAAGAAGGAGTAAAAGGGAGGAAACAAGGAAGCTGCTCAGAGTCGTGGATCCAGTCAAGTGTAAGACAGTGGAGAGATGGGCTGAAACAGTAGCGATGAGAGGAGACAGAGATCTACTCAGAAGCTCTGCAATCATTCATTCATTCATCCACTCGTTCTTTCATTCATTATTGAATCAGCAAGGATGGAGACTGGCTTCTTTCGGCTGGTTTTAAATTCCACAGCCCATGTGATTCTCCTGTCTCGGCCTCTCAGCGTTCAGCAGACAGTACTAAGATCACACAAGCCTCTGCTTTTGAGATGTTTATGGTGCCTCTTAAACATCAACGGGAATGGTGAGTGGATTCAGGGGAAAGGTTAAGGCTGAAGATATAAATTTGGGAGAGCTTCACAAGGAGTTGGTATATAAATCAAATGATCAGGAAAAATCAGTAAAGAAGGGAAGTGTGGAAGGAGACTCCCAGAGAGAGGCACCCTCAATACTTAGCAGTTGAGAAAACAGAAGGGATTTGCATTAAACACTTAGGGATGTTGGCCAAGGTTCCAGCAGAAGTGTAAATTTCACTGTTATGTGCACAAAACCCTACAAGACAATATTCTGTAGACAGCAACCAACGCAAAGCATTCTGCATGGTTTCCCCTACACACCACTGGTTCCCAGAGTCGGGACTGATGATGAAGGCAGGGCAGAAACTGTACTTCCCTGCTTGAATCCCTCCGGCTGGTGTGAGTTGGTGATAAATCCATGCTACTCGGCCTCCTGGGCACACTGCCAGCTAGGTATCCATCACCATGAAGCTGATCGGCTCCTTCACCACTGGCCTTGCTGTCACGAAGCTCCGTTATTTCTTCACTGCCATCATATCATATTTAAGGTCACGCTCTGTGACAAATGAATTGAACATAAATTCCATTCGCTATATTCCCAGATCATGCAGTTTTGCAAATTTCTGTTATCTATTTTTCTCAATTTTTTTTATTTCATGAAAGCAGTTAACTTGGCCATGGCTCATGAAGTCTTTGTGCATTCAGACTTGAAAAATCAGATAATTATTTTATGATTTTTTTATTTCAGATTTGAAGCACAATAATTTAGCTTATATCATCAAATATGTTCTTATTCCATAAAACCAAATTTATTATCTTTCAGATTCTCCCTGATTTACTTCCAATTCACACAGAAACGGTGTCTTTATAGAAGCAGTTGTTCACTCTTTCTTTGCAGTAAATTCTTCTTTTATTTTACTTTATTTATTTTTATTTTTACTTTATTATCCATAATTAGATACACTGAATGAGCAAATAATGAGTTGGTATCCCCAGGTCAGCCTTGGCTAGAGTGAGACCCTACCTCAAAAAACCAAAAAAAAAAAAAAAAAGAATGAGTAAATAATATTATGTAAATAAGTCAATTCTAGAATCTTTTGCCTTGTTTAAATTCAACTGAAGTATGAATTTCATATTCAGGAGCAACTAAGGTGACTAAAATCAACAGGTGTGTTACATGATGGGTTCTCTCCTTGGCTCCAAAATCATTATGAAAAGACATTGAAAATGTTTGATTAGTACAAATTCTTTAGAAGAACAAAGTGCATCCTCAATAAGTATTACTAGGCAGCAGTTGTTCTACAGAGTAGGAAGCGCAGGGCACATCAGTACAAAACACATGGATGGAACAGAGGAAGGATCCACATGTGAACAAGTCTCTGAAGGAAGCAAAGAGCTGTCGCATATTATGAGTGAAAACCTAAGAACAAGGTGCAAAGAGCATCCAACCAACCAGGCATCCGAAGACTGAAAGCCTATTCTTTCCTCCTGAGAGCTGAATACTTGAGAAATGTTCTCATGGTTAACACCAAGTTTTTACTCATTACTCTCTGAATAGTTCTGCCCAAAGAATTATTCACATAAATAAGTTAGACTAGCTCTGGGGAGAGCCATCAGGAAGAGGCAGGAAGTTCAGATGTAAATACCCCATGCAGTATGATGGGGAAGTTTCTGGAAAGGAGAGAGGCCTATCCTCAAATGTGTAAAGAGATACTTTGTCTCAGGACTCATATGCCCAGGGTGTGAGGTACCACTGGGCTGATCCCATTCCGAGCTCATGTGAACTGAGTGGTGAAAAGTTAGAGCAGAGGTGAGTGATGACACTTCAGTGAGTCTTAGGTCCCTGGGAGACAGGGACCTGTAGTGGTGCACTCAGACCAGGGATGCGAAAGTGGTGGTCCTAGGGACTCAGCCCCTCATTCTCACCCCATTCCTTTGGTAGTGTGCTCCTTCCAAAACACAGCTGCTAGGTATGAATGAAAGAGAAAGAACTGAATCACTGCCATACCCTCTTTCACTAACTACACATGCAGCAGTATGGTAAGTCAGCACTCTGAGAGGAATGAATGATAGGCCCTACCTCAGGAGAAAAGCAGAAGCAACCCAGAACACAACTGTCTCCATGTGCTGCTGCTTCCTGTGTTGTGATCATTTCATTTATGAACAAAATCATGGAATATCTTGTAGAAAAATTAAGTGTTTACATTTGAATATACTCAAATGTTTTAACTTCATTATTCATCCATTCATGAATACATTTAGTAAATACTCATAATAATATGCTAATGAACCCTTGTAGTTCAGAAGAATATAAGAAAAATGCCATTAATCCACATTTTTATTATGTATACACAATTAAAGGAAACATTTCTGTTAATAATTATCCCCAAAGATTGAATGTGAAATCCTAATTAGAAATAATATCCTAATGAATAGCATTATGCAGGCACTATTTAATTACTCATTATTCTATTTACTCAGTACTAATTCTATGCTCAAAACCTGTAATAAAATGGAGTCAAAAGTAAGAGCAACTAAATTTTCTAATCCCATTTCACACTGAATCAGAACTGAGTGACCCTAATCTTAATAGTGTTGATAGAAATAGTGTTCCCAAGGGAAGAGGCAAAGAGTTGATTAAATTATACTCTTTTAATACTTCTGAGAGAATTTACATATTTCTGTTCTCATCTTCCCCCCAAACATATTAATAAAAGCATTAAACATGAAGACCTGAAGACTTACATAAAAGAATATTTTTCTCATGAACATCAATGTCTCATTTGTCATAACCTGACAATGGAGAATGGGAGGGTCACAGCTTCCCATGTCCGTCAAGAAAAGTGCTAGCTTTGTAGAGTTAATGTGAGAAGGAAATGAGCTAATAGGGGATTTAACAATGTTTAAAGGCATAGTAAATGCTCTTGTTTCTATTATGAGCTTAGAAGAGAGGTACAACATCACAATATGCCAGAATCTTCTGGACAGAGGTTCTCAAAACACTGAGCACAGAATTCTGAGCCCACCATGGAAGCCTGCACATGTGCTAAGGGGTCATGTCTTCTTCATGTAAAGCAGTATCAGACAGGAAGCAATAATCAGTGCCATCAGGTCCTGCCCACAGCAAGGAGTAAGAGCCAAATTCTCAGTGTGCTGCCAAATTCCCTTATTTCATAATTTCCACTTGTTTCCACTTTGACAGTAGAAATTCTGTTTTTCTGCTTGGCTGAGACTGAGTCTTTGCACAGTGGAAAACCAAACCATTCCAAACATCATGTGTGATCATATTCAGTAATGGATCTTTCTTGCCAACTATAAGCTGAACAATTCTTTCCTTCACCCCCCCCCAGTCTCAGATAAGGCTGACCAATTCAAGATGGAAAACATTTGAAAATCATCTGCTAAATGCCTGATGCCCATCACTGAACTGTGGTTCAGTTATTGGAGGATCAATGTCCACTTTGGAAGGAAACCTTCCGTGCAGTATCTTGGTGTAGGCTTTTAGGAAACAACAGTGTGTGGTTTGAACTTGTTGGAGGAAAGGACACCAATGAAATTCTTGAAAACTCTGCATTTACATTTTTTTTGATTTTGCAGAATGAATAAATATCCACAATCTGTTTTTTTAACTCCACCCTGAGAATCTGTTTTACTTTCCAGAAACAAGATACAAAAAAGCCAACAGCTGAAGAATAGATTGTGGAATGGATTTCTCAAGAATCATGATACGTTCTACACTGATCTTGCCACGCTCTCTTGCATCCTCTATGATCAATAACATATGTCTATAAAATGTATCACTTGTTCGGAGCCAAAGAAGATTCTAGAAGAAAACTATGCCTCAACATGAAGCCATCAGATTTATCAAACAATGAGACATATGTCCATACCCAAGAGCAAACAATAACCATCAACTGACTCCATGTGTGTGAAATGCTTTGCTTATGAAATATCTTTTCAAATGTCCATAATTTTTTAACCGGTTACACTAAAAGATCCTACAGGGAAGAGATGGCCTCTTCTTCATCTTTGGAACACAGACCTCAGATCCAATTCCTGGAAAACAATATATTTTTTCAAGGTTAATGTCTGATCATGTCATCTGAATACTCAATTTCAAAGGAATATATGTATATATATTAATCGTCACTAATAATTATATTCTTAGTGTTGGTGGAAGTAATTTACATAAACATTTCACTAAACTATGCAATAAAAATAATTGTTTCCATTAGTATTTCTGAAGACAATGTGTCTTTAAAGAGAATCAAATTAAATAATATTTATGTTCTGAAATATTTTTGCTTGAAAGTACCTTTCAACTTTAATATCACCTAAAAACTAATACCTCATGCTGCCATAGCAAGTCCTCAGGCTTTAGGTACAGTGCAGTATCTTCATAGAACGTTTCAAGGCACTGTTTAGTTTTCAACCAGTTGCTTTCCTAGTGCTGGAGAGTTTATCCATGTAGCACAACCAAACAGACAGCAGAGGAAACTGCCCTGTGTCAGATCTGTTCATTAAATAGTGAGGAGCTACTCTGCCACCTGCCTACACAGCACAGGGGTTTTTGTGCTGAAATGGGGCTGGGAAGGGTGGGACACACGTTTGGGATTAGACTGGGCAGACTCTCTGAGGTGAGGGTCCCTGCGTATGCCATGAAGACAGAAGGGAGGCTGAAGCCCAGAGCTGCAAAACTGAGTGCAAAGTAGAAATAGCTGTGCAACTGTGCAACAGAACTGAAACAGTGGAGGCATCTCTGAAAGTTTAAGCTAATTATTTCAGGAACAGTCCTAAGATATAAGAATGAAGATGGAGTGAACTTGATCAGATCATAAAAGATCACAATATAAATACACATAGGCACTGGTACATTCCCAATTCTTTTTTCTTTTTCTTTTTCTTTTCTTTTCTTTTTGTTTTTTTTTTTTTTTTTTTTTTTTTTTTTTTTTTTTTTTTTTTTTTTTTTTTTTTTTTTTTTTTTTTTTTTTTTTTTTTTGTTTTTTTGAGGTAGGGTCTCACTCTAGCCCAGGCTGACCTGGAATTCACTGTGTAGTCTCAGGGTGGCCTTGAACTAGTGGTGATCCTCCTACCTTTGCCTCCAGAGTGCTGGGATTAAAAGCGTGTGCCACCATGCCCAGCTACATTCCCAATTCTTACAGAAACATTTTTAACCATATAATAAATAGTTCATCTGGAGAAAGAGGAAATGCATTGATACGCAATACCTTAAGACTTACTTCATTTTATTCTTATCATGCTTAAAAAACAATATTTTATTGTTTAAAATCTTATCTGAATGGGTCTAATTTGTTAGGCTGCATAACTCATTTTATAGTACTTTAGAAAATAATCTCTAAATAATTTGAATAGAGAAATCAGGCTAACCGATTTGATAAAGAATATTATTTCTACATACATTTTTAAAGAAAATTGATTAGAGGTGAGCAGGTAATAAAGGAGACAGGGGATGAGGGATTGCTGCTTAATGATTACGGAGTTTTTGTGTGGGGTGAGGTGATGGACTCCCCGAAATCACAGTGGTGACGGGGATGTTGGCAAAACACTGGGAATGGAATTAACATCCCTGAATTATTTACTTAGAATGAATTAAGTGACAGGTTTATTTTATATATTCAGCGACAATTATAAAAGAAATTATTTAATATATCAAAGCCACTAATTTGTACATATAAGTGAGCTTTAAGATAAGAGAAGTATCCCTCAATAATGTTATTTTGAAAAGAATCTGAGAAGATTATCCATTCTTAGGAGAACAAAGCAAATTTTATGAGGTCTCACCTTTCCAGGAAAATAGAAAACTCCATTTTGCATTTGTATTTATTTGTTTGCAATTAGAGAGAAAGAGAGAGAGAGGGAGAGAGGGAGAGAGAGAGAGAGAGAAGAGAAGGAGACAGAGACAATAGGCCTCTTGCCACTGCAAATGAACTACAAATGCATATGCCACTTGGGGTATTTGACTTTTCATGGGTCCTGAGGAACTGGACCCAGACTTTCAGGCTTTGCAAGCAAGCACTTTTAACCAGTTTCTTTATCTCCCCAGCCCAGACAACTCCTTTCTGATGTGAAGAATTCCAAGGACAAATTGTCTTTACACATTTCCGAGACTAGCAGCAGAGAACCTTTCATGGACATCTTTCTGATACTGGAAGACATATAATAGAAATGAAGACTCCAGTTAACAAGAAACACAAAATAAATGGGTTACTCCCAGCTGACTTTCTACCACTTATACAAGAAACAGAACTTTATCATAGCACGGAAAAGAAGAGATGGAACACTCTCCAGGGCTTTACAGAGGTCCTGTCATTCTCTCTCTCTCTCTCTCTCTCTCTCTCTCTCTCTCTCTCTCTCTCTCTCTTTCTTCTATCTAAAATTTAGTTAGAGAAAGAGAAGGAGAGATAGAGAGAGGAAAAGTATACCATCTCTTTTTGGGACTACATAAGAAATATACATGCACCACTTTTTGCATCTGGCTTTACCTGGGTACTGGGGAATTGAACCTGGGCTGATAGGCTTGGCAAGAAAGTGCCTTTAACTGCTGAGCCCTCTCCCCAGCCCCACAGTATGCATTTTAAAGAAGCCTAGTTTATGATTGGAAAAAAATGCTAGCAAAATCTGCCCAGCAGAAATACTTTTATAACTAATAGTTTTAAATTATTTTATTGAAAGTATTAAATCACCTAGTTGCCAAGCCATTATTATAAATTGGCTTAAG
>PVHP010049507.1:0-12153 GCA_004024765.1 Zapus hudsonius
GACTCCTGAGAAAAGTGAATTTCATTCACCTGTGTGGTAGTTTTGAGTAAATGTCCCCCAGTAGAATTTATTATAATTGTGAATTGTCTTCAGCCTTCTGGCTGGAGGAAGTGTCACTTTGGCCTGGCCTCCTGGGGTCTAGCCCTGAGGTATTTCAAATTGGATGCAAAATACTAGGGATAGATATGCAAAAGAAAAGCCAGAACCCCAGTCTGGCAGTTCTGCCATTTTGTGAGTTACAATGTGCTTGCTTGCTTGAGGTGCTGGTGGTGGGTTTCTCTCTCTGCTTGCTTCTGTAAAAGGGAGCCAACCTTTTTCCTTAACTTCCCCTGGGTCTGTTACTTCAATAAATACTTTCCTCCCCAAAATTGTGCCTGGTTTGGAGATTCATCCCAGTAGCGTGTGGCTGACTACAACAACCTGTTAGCTAATTGAAACATAGTCTTGAGAATTGTGACTGAAAAGCCTGGTGTGGTAGGAAAAGCTACATTCTCTGTGTTGGAAAGGGCTGACAATCCCAGGGTTGGACTTGGTAACAATCAGCTGGCTTTGTAACATTAGGCAAGTCACTGAATTTTTTTCAATGTCAGTTTTCCAAAAGAAACCAAAATGGATTGAACAAAACCTTTTGTAAGCTTCCCTCTAGCTTTAGGGCCATGTTTCACTCATGTCCCTTTTCTTTCAGAGCCCTACTTGATTCTCTTATTAAATCATGTTTGTACTGAAAATGTCTGAGACTCATGACTGTAACCCCAGCACTCAGAAGGCTAAAACATTAAAATTGCCATAAGTTCAAGGTCAGCCTGGTCTGCATAGTGAGTTCAAGACAGCCTGGGCTGCAGAGTCAGATTTTGTCTCAAAAAGATGCAAAGGGCCTGGAAAGATAGATTGCTCAGTGGATAAAGCATTTGCAGTGCAAGTGTGAGTAGTGGAACTTGGATTTCCCAGCACCTGTAGAAAAAGCTTGACATGTCTGCAATCCCACTGTGCTCAGGTGAGATGGGTGGCTGAGACAGGAGAATCAGAAGCTCACCAGCCAGCCAGCCTGGCAAATGCAATAGCAAACAACAGAGACCCTACCTCAAAAAAAGTGAAATGCAAAGACCAACACCCAAAAAGTTGACCTGTGACCTTCATACACATGCCAAGGCAAGTACATGCCAGCACTCACTAACACACAACATCACAACATCTGCAAACACACACACACACACACACACACACACACACACACACACACACACACACACATTTTACAGTATCCAGAAATTAATGGTATTTTTGAGATTAAGAGTTCTCAGTGTCTGATTCCCCCTTCTCCTGCAGGTATTTCAACAGTGACCTCTGGACTTACAATTCACTGAAAATGACACGGGTCATGTTTTGACTCACTTTTGCATTGTTTCATCAGTGAGAACTAGAATTCATCCCCATAGGAAGATTTTAATAAGCTTCAGAACAAGAGGGACTGGGGTTCAGATTTCAGTTCAACCCTTCATGCTCTGAGTGACATTGGGCAAATATTCAAGATGCCTTTGGGCTGGGAGATGGCTCAGTGGATAACGTGCTTGCATACAAACATGACTCCACTAGTTCAGATCCCCAGTGCCCATGTAAAGCTGGATGCTGTAGTGGGGGTCTGTAGTTCCAGCAAGCCTAAGGGAGGTGGAGACAGAAGAATCTGCCAGAAACTTTAACACCAGATAGTCTGGCAAACTGAGCAGTGAACAACAACAGAACTTTCTTAAAATTAGGTAGATGGCAAGGACTGGCACAGGGAAGCTGTTTTCTGACTTCTGCAGACATTGTGGCACGCACGCACACACACACACACACACACACACACACACACACACACACACACACACACTCTACTCTCTTTTGTCAAGTGGAGATAACTACATCCTACTCATAGAATTCTTGAGAAGATCAAAAGCCCTCGACATCCCAGATGTTTTTACTGGCTCACCCACTCAAAATTCACACCTCCACTCCATTCTTTGAGATTCCCACATGGAGATTTCATCTTGCATGTTAAAGTTTCAGTCTCTACTTCTTCACTTTAAGTATTTTTTAATCCTGTCTAACCCACTAATTACCATGATCACATTATGAATATTTCATCACCACTGATTGATGATCTCTGAAAATTCACTTCAGTACCCAGTTATCTGATCTCCACCTTTAACCCTTCTACCTCCCTTGCTGCATTCTAACAATTTTTCAACCTTAACTGGGATTTTCATGTTTTGGTTCTAATGTTTTTCACTCTTAGGCACTTTATCCTGTTTTCAGTTCCCTTCTTTCTCAGGTTAGAGTGCATGGCCCATCACCATAATCTCCTCTTGCACAGGCCATGATGTTGTCAGTTCTTTCCCCAGGGGCTTACTCATTTAGCAGCCTTGGTTAAACCTAAATCTTTACCTCCAAAGCACCTTTGCTTGAGCTAATTATTGCTGGACAGTACCACATACCTGTGTTGACTGGTTCTTGCTTTGGTTTCATGATCACGGACCTCAATGCAACATTTAATGACATTCAAGGACCTTGTTAAGTGTCCCTAGAAGACTAATCTCCCCTCTGTGTTACATGACCACTGTGTACTTTCTTCACTTCCCTCAACCTTTATATTCTTGACCATCGGTTTAATATTCAGCTGAGAGAGTAGCAGTCCTTAGCATGTACGTAACCTTCACCTGCCTCTACCCTGCCCCCCATCATTGTCATGGATTACTAGTAAGGAGGGCTAGCATCTCTACCCTCAGTGTTGTCATGGATTACTGTTTGGCGGGGGGGGCAGCATCTTTACTTTCCATGGTGGTCATGAGTTACTGGTAGGGAGGGCCAATACTTCCACTGTGCTCTTGTTATCACCTCTAACCTGCTCCAAGGCTTTATTCTTTAGTTCTTGCACTTTCCTTTCCACTTTGGGGCTACATTGTGGCAAGCACCATTTTGCCCTTTGGGCATAAGTACTGACAGGACTCTATTCCTTCCCTATACCCTTCCCAAGTAGAAGACGAATGATGGGCATCTGTCTTGGAAGAGTGTGCATACTTCTGTGGGTACAGATAGGGATTGTTGGGTTGGAAAAGGGGAAGCAGGGAAATAATCCCAGTGTTTAGCAAAAATTTTGCAGCAACACTAAAAATCACTATTTTTTTTTGTGTGTGTGATGATGATGATGATGATGATGATGATGATGATGATGATGTGTGTGTGTGTGTGTGTGTGTGCACTCGTGCATGTGTGGAGATCAGAGGACAACCTCACTCTTCATCTTGTTTTGAGGCAGTATCTCTTGCTCACTTCTGTGTTCACCAGGCTAGCTGCACCATGAGCTCCTGGAGATTCTCCCTTGTCTGCCTCCCCTCTCATCACAGACATGCTGGGATTGCAGATACACACTACCCTGTCTGCCTTTGCATGTGTTCTGGGGATCCAAACTCAGATCCCCATGCTTGTGCAGCAAGTGCATTTCCACACTGAATCACCATGTCCCTGAGCATACACACAAGGAATCTTCAGTTTCTTTTAGTTGGAAAAGCAAGACAACAGGCCTCAAACTGCAAGGGATACCTCACCTGCATGTTCAAGGTGCCAAAAGTTCCTTACAGTTCATGTCTTCCTCCCTCTGCTCCCTGCCCTCAGGGAAAGACCACTCTGGTACCTAACTGCCTGTTCAGAGATCCCCTGAACCTACTTCATTAGATTTGCCTGGGGATTGAGCCCTGCTCTCCTCAGCTTCATTCTCTTCCTTTTCCTATCCTCATCTGGCTTTCCTGGAGAAATCTTTTAAATAGATCATTCAGACGTGAATTGGTCCTACTTCTGCGGAACATGATTTAATACGCTGAGCAAAGTCCACTTCAGTTCCTAGGTAGGCTCCAGTCATCTCAGGTCTGTTTGCCCTCTGAGAAGAAGCATCTTTTGCAGAACAGAACGGGTTAAGAATGCAGCAGAGGGCTGGGGAGATGGCTCTTTGGATAAAGTGCTTGCTGGGTAAGTGTGAGGACCTGTGTTAGATCCTTAGCACCCACATGAATGCTGGGTAAACATGGTGGCCTGCTTGAAATACCAGCACTCAGAATGAAAGGCCAGCTAGCTAACAAGACTATGAACTGGTGAGCTTTGTGTTCAAAGTGAGTGACGCTATCTCAGTAAGTAAGATGGAGGAAGACATTTGATGTTAACCTATAGCTCTCACATATGAATGCACACACATGCACACATATACATACACACACCCACACACATGCAAACACACATACATGCATGCACACCCCCTACACACATGTACACAAAAGAAAGTGGGCAGTGCACGTTGTGGACATTTTGCCATTCTTTTTAGATGTCCTCCAGTTTTTGAAAGCCTTTATGATGTTGAAGATATTTCCAGCTTTTCACTTCTTGCCTCAGCAGAGTAGAATTCAGAAAATGAACATTTCTAGCTTCTTTTGCAGGTGGGATGCAGGAATGTGAAGCATCAGACACACCCCTACCAACCAGCTGCTCAGAAATGAACATCTTGGGAAAGAGACCTTGTGCAATCCTGTATTGGTTTTATTGAGTAGGATGCTGCTGAAGTGTTTTTCTTTTTCTTTTCTTTAGGAGTCATGGTTTTAAGACCATGTTCCTGACTCAATAAAACCTGTCTCTTTAAGAGTGTATGAGTGGGTTGTAGCCACAATGGATGAAGATGGTTGGTGGGGTGGGGTGGGCTGACTGTTGGCACCACAGCAATGAATTTCAGGGTCTCTTCAGCCCTTTCAACAGTATTGTTTCAATAGATTTCTTTTCTGAAAACTTGGAGTAAACCTTAATTATTTACATGAAGGAAGTCTTCCTGAGACAGTGGAGGATAAGAAATGGTGGCCATGATGGATAGCCTTTTTAAAAACATATAAAAACCAGATAGTATGAGCAAGCTTCTAAGATGGCCCTTGGTGATTATTGCCTATGAGTGTTCTTTTTTTTAATTTTATTGGTAGCTTTTATAATTATAGACAATAAACTATGATAATTTCTTCCCTACCCCCACAGTCTCCCTCTCACACCCATGCTCCATCATATCCCCTCCTCCTCTCAATTAGTTTCTATTTTGTTTGGATCTTTTCCCCCTATTATAAAAGTCTTTATGTAGTTAGTGTCAGGCACTGTGAGGTCATGTATATCAAGGCCATTTTGTTTCTGGAAGATTGCATTGAAAGCAGCCCTACTCCCCCCCCCCTTTTTTTTTGGCTCTTACAATTTTTCTGCCACCCACCTCTTCTGAAATGGACCCTGAGCCTTGGAAGGTGTGATAGAGATGTTTCAGTGATGAACACTTCAGTATCACTTCTTCTCAACACTATGGTGCCTTTTGAATCATCCCAGTGGTTACTGCCATCTGAAAAGAGAAGATTATCTGGTGAAAAGTGAGAGTATCATTAGTATGTGGGTATACACATTTTTTTTAAAGTGCTTATAAGGCAGCTTGGTGAACATAATCTATGCATTTGGGCAGACAACAGCAGGTGTTACTCGCCTAGGGCTCATGACCTCCCCTACTATAGGCTTTTGATTCAGTCTTCAGTACTAGGCATGTATTTCCTCCCATGGAGTGGGTCTCCAGTCCAATTAGAGAGAGGTTGGTCTCCTCTATAACAGACTGCCACTATTGCACCAGTTAGCACATTTGGCCTGGCTAACCAATCTTAAGCCTTATAAGGTCCACTGGTGTTAATCATCATTGATGACTTCTCACTCCCATAGGACTACATGTAGCTGCAGCTTTTCCAACCCTGTCAGCTGGTTAACAGGGAGGAGGTTACCAGCTCAGCTCCAGCTTGATTTCCCAGTAACCTGCAGCCCAAGCATGTGGGGTCTTCAGCAATAGAGTTTTTCTATCTCATTCTGTGGGCAAACAGCCTTGGCAATGGCCTGTAATATTTTAAGGGCCTCAGGGACCTCCCTGGCCAACAACTCACTGGAAGGTGTCCCATCCTTGGCACTGAAATTTTCCTAGCAGCAATATATGACTTCAGGGTGTGCCATTATCCAAATAAATGGGTTTCTCTATGTCTTATTCTTAACCTCTTAAATTTTGATTAACCCTCCTCCCATTCTTCCTTTACTCAATGCCTTCCTCAGACCTCTCTGTATTATTCAGGGTTCTCTAGAGGAACAGAACCAACAGAATGAATTGTAGTTAAATAAAAGGGGGAGGGGACTTATTGGGTTAGTTCATGGAAGTCCCACAATAGCAGTCTGCAAGCCCCAGAGTCAAGGAACTGGAAATTTCTTCTTGCACTGTTCTCCCAAAAAGGGATATTTGTTTCTAGCTCCCCTGAGCTTCCTTACATCCTGTCCCCTTCTGAGAGAGCTGCCTTCCTGTAAACAACCTCAGAGATCCATCCAAAATTACTAAACAGGTCAAGTTGACAACCAAACTTAACAATCACACTCACTTAAGCCATTTTACCCCCAGTAATCTGCTCATCTACTTACTTACATATATATATATATATATCACCCTCCCTTTATTTTATGTCTCCCTTCTCCTCCCTCCTTTATAGCCCCTTTCTATCTTACTAGCCTCTACTACTGACTTTTACTCTATCTCATATACAAATCAAAACATTTGTAGCTAGGATCCACATATGAGAGAGAACATGTGGCATTTGGCTTTCTGGACCTGGGTTACCTCAAATTACTATAATACTTTCCAGATCCATCAATTTCCCTGCAAATTTCACAATTTAATTTTTTGTTGTTGTTGTTGTTTTTCGAGGTAGGGTCTCACTCTAGCCCAGGCTGACCTGGAATTCACTATGTAGTCTCAGGGTGGCCTTGAACTCATGGTGACCCTCCTACCTCTGCCTCCTGAGTGCTGGGATTAAAGGTGTGTGCCATCACGCCCAGCTTCATTTTTCTTTACTGCTGAATAGAATTCCATTGTATCAATGTACCACATCTCCATTCATCAGTTGAGGGACATCTAGGCTGTTTCCATTTCCTAGTTACTGTAACTAGAGCCACAGTAAAAATGTATGAGAAAGCATATCTAAGGTATTGAGTGAGTGAATAGACTCCTCAAAATATATGCCAAGGAGTGGTATAGCTGGGTCATATGATTAAATCTATTTTCAGCTATCTCAGGGATCTCTACACTGCTTTCCACCACAGCTGTACCAGTTTACATTCCCACCTATGGTGTAGAAGGGTTCTTCTTTTTTCACATCCTCACCAGCATTTATTGTCATTTGTTTTTTTGATGGTAACCATTCTGACAGTTGTGAGATGGAATCTCAAAGTGGTTTTAGTTTGCATTTCTCTGATTGCTAAAGAGGCGGAAGATGGTTTTAGATTTTTATAGGCCATTTGTATTTCTTCTTTTGAGAACTCTCTATTCAGGTCCATAGCCCAGTTTTTGATTGGGTTGTTTGATTTATTATTAAGTTTTTTTGAGATTTTTGTATATCTTGGATATTAATTCTTTGTCAGATGTATAGCTGGCAATGATTTTCTTTCATTTGGTAGGTTGTCTCTTTGTTCTATTCATAGCATCCTTTGCTGCACAAAAGCTTTTTAATTTCATGAAGTCCCAATGGTTGATTAGTGGTTTTACTTCCTGATCCACTGGGATTATATTCAGAAAGTCATTGCCAATGTGTTGAAGTGTTTCCCCTACTTTTCCCTCTAGCGGTTTCAGAGTGTTTTGATATTTCAGGTCTTTGATCCATTTAGACCTGATTCTTGTGCATGGAGAAAATAAGGATCTATTTTCATCCTTCTACATATAGATATTCAGTTTTCCCAGCACCATTTGTTGAAAGAGGCTGTCTTTTCTCCAATGAAAATTTTTGATATTTTTGTCAAAACCCAGATGGCTGTAATTGCCTGAGTTTGCTTCAGGGTCCTTTCGCCTGCTCCATTGATCTACATGTCTGTTTTGTGCCATTACCATGCTGTTTTTGTTACTATGGCTCTGTAACATATCTAAAAATCAGATATGGTGATACCGCCAGTCTTATTTTTGTTACTTAGTATTGTTTTGACTATTTGAGGTTTTTTTTTTTTTGTGCCTCCAAATGAATTTTAGGTTTGTTTTTTTCTTTTTCTTTTTTTAATTGATATTTTTATTGTCCAATATTTTACAATACTTTATTGTAATAGATACATTGTATTAGTATATATTGTGTTGGTATCCCCAATTCCCTCCTCCCTGTCTCCAATCGTCTGAGTATCCTCCTTGGTGGGCATACTGGATCATTCCATGGGGTAGGAGGTTATGGATAGCACAACAGGCAGCCAGGTTCTCCCGTCCCCCCACCCCCTGCTTTGTGTATTGTTGCTGAGGGGTGCAATGACTCTGGATATTCTCCCCCACCATGACTCACACTCTTTCCACCCCCTCTTCCATTTAGTTCCCTGAGTTATGGTGGGTGAGGTTTAAGACTGCTTTATTGTTGAGATCTTAAGGGCCTCTATATTTCTGCTTTAAGTTGTGTTAGAAATCATTGGTGTCTGTCACACTGACTTATCCTGGGTTGACTGATTAGCTGTGCTGATAGATCTCTTGCTATCCCATCACTCTCTCAAGGGTTTCATTTGGGGCCTACATGATAAGCCTGGGGTGGTTCATCTCTTGCCAGGATGTCAGCCCTTTGCCTATAGCTCATTGGTGGAGTTGGAATGACCTCGGCTCTCTCACTGCCTTCTGAAAAATACAAACAAATAGGATCTCCATCAGAGAGTGAGGTCAGTATGGGTTAAATGAGACACACATTTCTAATTTAGTGAGATTCTATTGGGATTAGCCTCTCTGTAGTTCTCTAGTAATGGGAGTTTCTCCTTGGGGGCCCAAGTTTTTGGTCACATAGGATTTTGGCCTGATTCCCAGTTCCAGTTAAGAGCTTCTTGACACTGAGTAGATTTCTTGGCCAATTTGAAAACTGTTGACTACCGTCCCCAGGTTATGAAGCCTTTATTGCCCAAGTGATCACTTCTTGGCTCCCTGATTCCCTCCCAGGAGGCAATGTGTTCAGCCTTTTCATGGCCACAGTCTGCATTGTACATCAGTGGTTTCTGCTTTCTCCAAATATTATTGAACAATTTCCCCTGGCCGCTTATGTAGCACCTTCCAGCACTGCATATGCTAGCATCTGGGGGTTGGTTGCCATTGTGGATCTTGCAGGGTCTCTTGGTGTGGTGTTGTGTGATGACCTTCTGTGGTTTCTTCAGCAATAGGATCTTACCTTTGGCCTGGGATGGGTATTCAAGAGCTTTGACAGAATTCTGTCTTGTTTTAGGGAACTTGTGGGTCTCTTTGATCAACAGCTCAGTGTGGGAAGGAACCAATGACTGTGCCAGGGAGTTCCAGGTCTGATCCATTTTTCATGGGGATAGGCTTCCTCCTATTCCATTCATGGCCCATCTTAGCAGGTGATACTCTCTTCTTCCTTGAGAGCTTACTGTATGGAAGTAAGAATTTTATGATTATGATTCATTATCGGTTCAGTTTATTGTATATGTTTTTTTCTATTTCAGTGGAAAATGTCATTGGAATTTTGATGGGGATTGCATTAAATGTGTAGATTGCTTTTGCTAAAATTGACATTTTCACATTATTGATTCTTCCACTCCAAGAACATGGAATGTCTTTCTATTTCCTAGTGTCTTCGGCAATTTCTCTCTTGAGTGTTTTAAAGTTTTCATTGTAGAGATCCTTCACTTCCTTGGTTAGGTTTATTCCAAGGTACTTGATTTATTTAGTGAGGCAATTGTGATTGGGAGTGTTTCCCTGATTTCATCCTCTGCCTGTTTGTTGTTAGTATATAGGAAGCCCATTGATTTCTGTGTGTTAATTTTGTTTCCTTCTATGTTGTTAACAGTGTTTATCAGCTCTGTTTGTTGATAGAGTGTTTAGGGTCCTATATGTATAGAATCATATCACCTGCAAATAATGATAATTTGATCTCTTCCTTTATAGTTTATACCCCTTTTATTTGTGTCTTTTGCCTTATTCTTAAAGCTATGATTCCAGTATCATATTACATAAAAGTGAGGATGGTAGACACCCTTGTCTTATTCCTGATTTTAGTGGAAATGCTTCAAGTTTTTCCCTACTTAGTATAATGTTAGCTGTAGATTTGTCATAAATGGCTTTTATTATGTTGAGATATGTTCCTTCTGTTCCAAGTTTCTTTAGAACATTTACCATGAAGGGATGCAGGATTTTGCCAAATTCCTCTTCTGCATCTATTGAGATCATTATGTGATTTTGTCCTCAGTTCATTTGCATACCGAATTACATTTATTGATTTGCATATGTTGAACCATCCCTGCATCTCTAAGATAAAACCTTAGTCATGGTGAATGATCTTTTTGATGTATTCTTGTGTCCTGTTTCCAGTAATTTTTTTGAGAATTTTTGCATCTATGTTTATGAGGGAGATTGGTCTGTAATTTTCTTTCTTTTTTTTTTTTTTCTTTTTTTTTATTCCATATTTGTCTGGTTTTGGTTTCAGGGTAATGCTGGTTTTGTAGAAGGAGTTTGGTAGTCCTTCCATTTCTATTTTATGGAACTTTGAGAAGCATTGGGATTAGTTCTTCAGTCAAACTCTGGTAGAGTTTACCAGTAAAGCCATCTGGGCTTGGATTTTTTTTTTAGTATGGAGATTTTTTTTTTTTAATAACTGCTTTGGTCTTTGATTGTTCTTTTAGTTTGGCTGTCTCCTGGTGAGTATGATCAAAAGAATACTAAGGGAAAAACAGAATGTGACTCTCAGAACTACTTAATAATGCTTTCTAGGGAGGGGGGTGTAGCTCAGTTGGCAAGTGCTTGTACAAAGCCCTAGGGTAGATCCCCAGCCTAAACTACTTGTGGTGGTGTGACAGCAGAGCTGGGAGTTGAGAGAGACAGGCACCTACATTAACATATGAAAGAAGCCAGTGTACTGAGGACTGGAAACTCTTTTTTACAGGGCCACATGGAGCAAAAGACTATGCTCCAAAAGAAATCTCATATGTAGTGAGGCATGCTTGGCAGGAGCTGGTCACATTCGGCACAATGAAAAGCAGAGCAGATCGATAAATCCTGAATGCTCAGCTACCTTTATCCTTTTGAAGCAGTCTAGTAACCCAGCCCGTGGGATGGTGCTACCCACAGCTAATTCAACTCATCGAAGCTAGAAAATCCCTCATAGACATGCCCAGAGGTTAGTCTCCTCAGGGATGCTAAATCCTGTCAAGTTAATGATAGAGATTAACTCTCACTTATGAGACCTCAGACAACATCTGGAAGTTATACACATTCTAGTTTCTTCTCAAAGATGGTAAAGTCATGTGGGGAGTTTTCAGTGTCTTGAGCTTGCTGCCTCGGTGAACACCCAATGCACTACATACAGGTAAATGATGACACATGCTACCTGCCAGCTTTTGGTTGGAAAATGGAAAGTCAGAAAGTGAAATAATAAACGGGAACCTTGGGCTGGGGAGGTAGTTTAGTTAGGAAAATGCTTGCCTTGCAAGCATGAAGACCTGAGTTCAGTCCCAGCACTCAGGGAGGCTGAGGTAGAAGGATGGCAGTGTGTTTTAGGCTACTCAGAGACTACATAGTGAATTTAGGTCAGCTTGGGCTAGAGCAAGACACTGCCACAAAAAAAAGAAAAAAAAACAAGAAAGAAAAAAAAAAGATTATCACTGGAAACAGTGTTTAATGCTCACATAAATAAAAAAATATTAATTGCTAACTACTCAAGGGGAAATTCAATTAATTTTACTAGTCTCAATAGTTTTCCAGGTTTCCTAGAACAATCACGGATCACTTTTATAAGAGAAAGCCTTGATTTTAAATAAAACTTTCCCTTGTGGGCCATCTGATTTTCTGTAATTGGTAGGTCCAACAGAGTAAAGGATTATCCTCTTATATTATCCTCAAAACAGTTGAAAACAAGATGAAGATTCCTAAAACATTGCAATCCTGATTGGGATCATTTGGGGTATTTCAAGTCTTCAGGAGTCCTGCCTCCATACAAAATGTGCAGTGTGAGCAAATTCCAACTGAAGGCTCATCCAGTGCTTTCAGTCCAGTACTTTTCCAATCTCAATGCACATGTAAATCAGCTAGAAATGTTGATAAAATACATGTGACATCCTGAAGATTTAGCC
>PVHP010049508.1:0-12089 GCA_004024765.1 Zapus hudsonius
AACTCATGGTGATCCTCCTACCTCTGCCTCCCAAGTGCTGGGATTAAAGGGGTGCACCAACCATGCCTGGCTTTGCTGTGCCCATTTATGTGTCCTCTCCTCCCAGGCCAGTGAGGTGTGTGAAGCACTGGTGGTTGGGGGCCTGAGAATGGGACAAATAAAGAGTTTTTTTTTTTTTTTCTATTAGTCCTATGGGCAGGAGAAAACACAGATTCAAGGAATTTCATGGCCAAATCAAGTCCATTAATGAATGTATGGCAATGCCTAGGAATGTGGGGCAGCTAAAATGCCACGCTGAATGATTTATGGTGTCATCTGGGGTCAGCTGAACATAGGTAAGAAGCCGCTCCAGTGTGGGAAAGGCGGGGGGACCCCTAACAAGGAAGCTGTGAGGGGCTCCTGGAACAGTCAGTACTCTCCCAGGCCTGGACCCTGTAATAACAACTTTGGAGGCTTAGGGTAGGGATGTGATGAAGCTTCTTAGACTCCTTGTAATATCACAACAAACCCAACCAAAATTCCAGACAGGCCAGTGAGAACTGCCAAGCTCTTTCTCTGATTAACTCACTCAATACAGTGAAGTCAGTGGTTTTGGGCTGGTGGGGGAAGCCCACCTGTGACCATTCCTAGAGATAACAGAGTGGGAAAGTTACTTTTCCTAAATAAACAATACTTTTGGGGGAAGATATGAATTTCAAAATACAGTACCCTCAAAAGAAAGGATCATAAAAGGTGTTACAGGCAGCAAAGATGCTGCAAATGTCTGGCTTGAGGCATCTGGCTGCAAAGTGTCCCAGCTAAGATCTCACTGTATTTGGAAGACTAGGCTCCTGAGCAACAGTGACCACAGAAGCCTCACTCCTGAACTGGACTAGCTGAGCTCAGGGCAAGGATTGATTGAGACAGAGTGACAAGGGAAGCTCTTGGGAGTTGGGAGCTTTGGATGTTCGGGAGCACACTGGGAACTCTTAGAGAGTAATAGCAGACAAGACACAGAGGGACGAAAGGAAGAGGTGGCAGATATCCAAGACTAAGACAACTCTATCACACAGTTTAGCTTCCAAATCTGAAGCTGTGTTTGAACTCATTTCCCTAACGCCAGAAGACCACTGAGCCATCCCATGAAGGCTACAGCATTCGCATTACACTTCCCCATGCTCCCGACTGTTTGGGACTGGAAGTCCTGTGATACACTACAAAATGGTAGCCTAGGTTTTTCAGAGTGGAAACGTCAGCTATTGAAATAACTTGACTGAGATTTCCTGGCTAGTCAGTGTCAGAGCCTGTTTCATGAGGAACCTAGGACGTGGCTCCATCCTGAGCCAACATCACCTCATATACCTGGTGCTGGGCTGCCTCCCCAGAGCAGACAGAGGACTAGAGCGCTGGGGGAAGGTGCATCAGTCCAGCTCAGCAGTGAGCGTGTGTGTCCTGGGGACAGTGCACACACACCGGGCAGGTGTGGATGACCAGAAAAAGCGAGGAGGGAAAGCTGTTGACCAGGGAGGAAGGGACTCATGGGCAGGTGGGTTAGGACCGGTGCAGGTCTTGATTCAGTTTATTTCAACCCATCAGTCACTGCTGGATGATGCCAGAGAGCTGCTCAGGCAGCCAGCTCAGGACGGTAGATTCATAACATAAAGGTAGCCCTTGTTTATTCTCACCAAGTCCTTGGTAAAAAACAAAACAAAACCCAATTTACTACTCGAAAATGTGCTCCATATCTGTTAGCTATCACTGACAGAAAGCACATTAGGAAGGCTGGAGAAATAGCCTGCTGGGTAATGAGGTAGTTAGCCATGAAGGCCGGAGACTGTTCCTGAGTTCAATTTCCTAGAACCCATGTAGAAAGCTGGGCATGGGGTCTTTTACCCTAGGACTGGGGGGGGGGGCAGAGACCAGAAAATGACCTGGGCTCCCTGATTGAAAAATGGCAGCTCCAGGCTGAGCGAGAGACTTTGTCTCAAAGAATTAGGAAGATAAATGAAGAGAAAGACACCTGACATTCTTCTCTGGCCTGTACATGCCTGAGAATGGGGTGTGCACATCTGCACACACACACACACACACACACACACACACACACACACTCACTCACTCACCTAGGAAACCAGATCAGTGCCTATGGGGTTGCTGAAAAGAGAAATGAATGGGAGGCGAGGGCAGATAGGGGCAGCCAGAGAGAAAACCCAGGTCACATGATCTAAGTCCCTGGAGTACCTGGGACAGTGTGTGGTGGTGCACACCTTTAATCCCAGATTCAGGAGGCAGAGGGAGGAGGATCTCTGTGAGTTCAAGGCCACCCTGAGGCTACATAGTGGTCAGCCTGGACTAGAGCGACACCCTGTCTTGAATTAAAAAAAAAAAAAAAGAAGAAGAAAAATTGGCAGTTTCACAGTGATTCTGGTCACCATCACTGTAGGAGATTATCATAATGTATGAAATCATAGTGAACTCCATGAACCAATACGGAATCTTGATTAAAAATAGCCATATCGTGTTCCAGTGTACGGAGCTCATTGATAAGACATGCTGTTCTCTTATTTAATTACACGATACTCCACGGTATGTTTGTAAATGGATCTCAGTATGTCAGGAATAGCAGGTCTCTCCTATTTCCCAGCTCTTGCTGAGGTGAGAGACAGTGAAAATTGATAGGTGTGCCTGGCTGTGTAGCGATGTTATCTCTACAGTGCTGATGTGCACTGGGTTCTTGGTTTCAGAGTCAGCCTCCAGAATTGTGAGCAATAAATCTCTCTTAGAGATTATCAAGTCTAAGATATTTTGTTTCAGCATCCTGACTGGACTTAAGACACACATCCTAAAGTACAAATGATGGCACATTTCTTAATTTCTCTGGTCCTCATGGTTTTCGCATGAATTTATTGAGGTGTTTGGAGAGACTTTCTAATGTTTCTTCTTTCCCACAAATTCTCCAAATCTCTGGGTCTCATCCCTCTCCACAGGGCACAGAGATGTGGCTTTTCAAGGAGAAACTCACTGGGGAAATGTTACTATATCCCTGTCTCTGAAGGACAGGCTCATACTGTGAAGCTGGCCCTGTTGTGGCCACCTCATCCCCACATGAAGCTGGCAGGGCTAGTTCTCCACTGCCCCATCTGAAGCAGCCTCTCAGAGCTCCTCCGTCAGCAGAAGGTGCTCCTGGAGATAGCCCGGCAGTAAGGCACTTGCCTTGCAAATAAGAGCACCTAAGGTTGTCCCCTGTAACTGCCCCCAATGGTAACCTGCACCTAGATTCCCAGTGCCGCAGAGGTTGAGACAGGGGGATATCCTAATTGGTGAACTCCAAGCCAGTGAGAGACCCTGTCTCAAGATAGTTGTATGGTGACACTGGAGTTTGTCCTCTAGCCTCCACATACAAACGGATACATGTGCACCTGCATACACGCAACTACAAGCACATAAAGAAAATGAGGATATGAGTGATTTTGTCACACACTGCGTGGTTACAGTGATGTGGTCATGGGTGTGGGTGTGGTTGTGGTTATGGTTAGAACAAACGTATTGCCCCAGGGACACTGAGGATTGGATATGGTAGTGAGGAGGGGAGTGTGCATTACCTAAGTGGAATGTCCCACCTTGCTTGTGAAGGGAGTGCAGGCTGATTTTGAAACACAGATGGAAGGAAGCGCCCACAGATGGTTCTAGATTTCTAGGGCCCCGCCCCATGTGTTTCAATGAGGCCAGCACATGCTGCTGCACTCTGCAGACACAGAGGGAGGGGACACTTAGAAAGTTAACCAGCAAGTGTGGTGGCCGCAGGCCAGCTGCATGTTTTGGACTTTAGTTTCTTATCTATGAAACAAGAAGGTTGATTTCAGACACTCTTTAGTCCTAAAGTTTTATGCTCCTAGGGCTAAAAGTCTGTGGGTGAATTTGCCAACAATTCAATAAAAAAAGCACCTATCTTTGTCATGCTCTGCCTCCCTGCCCTTCCCTCACCAGGCCTGCCAACTGAGGACTGTGTCAGCCACCCTGTGTGGTCACTGACTTCAGATTTCAAAGAAAATCTCTTGTCCAATATGCAAAGGTGTGGTTTACAACCTGACATTGCTTTGATTTTTCTTTGAATCTCCGAGAAAGTAGATGGATCTCATCTGACATGATCATGAGAAATACTAGCTGTGTGCCTTGACCACAGAGGCCCCCCCACTGGAGGCTCCCGGGCTGTAATCGCAGGTGCATATTGAGTCTGTACAAGCTCTTAAGTCCACAGGAGTCCACTGGCGCTCCAAGGAGAGCAATCAAAACCTAAATTAATAATTATGTCAATAGATTTTTCTAAGGAAAGAAAAAGAATTATCTATGCCTGAGGCTACTAGAAAAATAAGTTTCCAACTAGAAAAGGAGAAGTAATAAAGTATCCAAGGCTCAGTTTAATAATGTTCACTTTTAAATGTGGAGACCAAATGTGGTATCATGACATGACATTTTTTTTTTGCCTCTTAGTGCATATACTACACACACACACACACACACACACACACACACACACACACACAGGTGTATATATTCATACATATGTATTATATGTAGTTTCAATTTCTGCTAAACACACAAAAATAAATTAGAATAAAAGGAAAGTTGGATAGGTATATATACAGGTGTATATGTATGGATATATATGTAAACACACACACACATATAGTCATTCTCTCTGAGTTCACTATAATTTGGATAGTATTAATTAATAAAGAATATTAACTACAGTAGGTGACAAGTTTGAGATATATTTTGACCAAGCTAATACAGATGTTAAATCTCTGTAGTTTTATGTTCAGGAGTGGTTGTTTTCTTTAAATGTTAGTGTGAATTCAATAAAACACTCTTAAAAACCCAGACCATACACCGTTCAAAGGCAGGTGTGAGAAGCTGCATAAGTCTTGTCTGTTGCTGCTGGTTGAACTACTTTTCTGTATCACGTAGTTGATCCCTCAGCAAAAGCATCAGGCAGACTTGGCAAAACAGAAAATCAACATACCCATTCATTAGAAAAAGAAAATCTTTCCAAAGTTCCAAAGCCTTTACTCGAGTGTTTACACAAATTGTTAAATATTTAGACAATCAATTGTCAAACTAGCAGTTCCTGGAAGAATTGTGTTCTATGAGGCTGGCATGGTCTCTGATTTTGCCATCAAAATTAATTTTGCAAAATCTCAAATTTAGCCTCAATCTGCTTTAGATTCCATTCTGAGCCATTGGGAAAGTTCAGGAGCACACACATAGCAGAATGTCTGGGGTCTGGTGAAGGCTTCAAGACAAATGGAACCAAAACTCCGCCCTGTGACCGTCATTCAGGGGACACAGCCATTAACATTAACATTAACAACTTTTCAAGTTACAGAAAATGAAAAATAATGAGCAATTTCTTTGGGTCACATACCTGTTGCCAGAAAAATAAAAGACATCAAAAAAGTTCACTAACATACACAAGAAGCACGATTTTTGCTTTTATGTAAAGTATCAATCCCACATGTAATTGTTGAATGTTTTCTAAATTAAGAGCCCATGTGCTGAGCGGGTGCACACAAAGATAATCAGAAATATCTTGACACTAAAATACAGTCTCCAAGTAAAACACATAACCCCCCTGGCAAGGCCCTGGCTGCTAGGATGATTAGTCCTCTCTGCCTTGGCGTTCTCTTGCGTCTGATGCAGAGGAACTGAAAAACCAATCCGCCTGTGAATTTCAGGTCAGGAGGGAAAGGCAACCAAAACAAACGGCTACAAAGTCAAAGACCAACCGAGACATAGAGTGGCCACTGGTGTCTCCGTTGGTCATTGATCCAAGCAAAGGCTATAGATTTTCATCTGTTGCCTTAGTCCATTTTCTGTTGCCATAACAAAATACCTGAGACCAGATCACACACAAGTTTATGGGACTCATAGTTCTGGAGGCTTGAAGAACTCATAGAACTCAAGAACTCACAGTTCTTGAAGGCCAAGGGTGAGACATCTGGTGAGAGACTTCTTGCCAGCCAGGCTCCTCCTTGTTTTGAAGGCCACTAATGCCATTGGAAAGTCACACCCTCATGACTGTATCTAATCCCAATCACCTCCCCAAAGTCCTGCCTCCAAATATCATTAACATATGAATTAAGGGTTCAAGTTTCCAACATGAGAACTTTGTGTGGATACATTTAATTCATAACACACAAATGGTTCCCCTAATATGCTGGCCGGTCCTCTCATGAATGTCACAAGGAGGCCAGCTCAAGAGAGTGCCTGTGTCTGCATGGCTGTATCAACTAGACATAGAAAGAGTGTGCCAGCTGGGAATGGCTCTTCCAGGACTCAGGGCTCATCCATGCGGCCCTGTCAGGGGCTCTCAGTGGTGAGCGGAGCAGAAAGATACACTTCTGCTCCCCTCCCCCATAAAAGAAAGAAATGTTCAAGTGACAGCTAAACCTTTTTTTAAAAAATAACTTTAGTGTATGTGTATGAGTTGTCGGTGTGTGTGAAGTGAATGCTCAGGTGTGTGCGAATGTGGCCCCATGCACATGCCTGTGGGGGCCAGAGGAAGATGTTCAGTGTCTTCCTCAGTCATTCTTCTGCCTTAATTTTCTGAGTTGAGTCTCTTACTGAATGAAACTGGAGCCCCCCCAACTGGAGTTTTGGTTAGACTGGCTGCTCACAGCAACTCCCCTGTCTCCACCCCCCTCAGGTATGTAGCGCCAGGGCTAGATCAGAGGTGTGCATGGCTACGCATAGCTTTTGTCCTGAGTGCTGGGGATTGAACTCAGGTTCTCATTCTTGCACAGCAAGGCTCACCAGCCGAGCCATCTCCCAAGCCCAGTGACTCCTGAAATTCTTACTAGCTAAGGTCACAAGGAATCCCTAGAAATAATACATTTTTCTCCCCGATGCATTCTTCAGGCTATTAAAAACATTTGCGACCCAAGGAAACCTGCTGGAATTTATGTGTCAGATGTATTCATCAGGTTTCCTTCTTGTATATGTCTTGAGTCATTTTCAATCTTGGCTGCACACTGGGAGCCTGAACAGAATCTCAGTGGCCAGCCACACCTCTGGAGGTGAGATCCAGGCAGATCTGCTTCTTCAGAGCTTCCTTGGTGGTTCCCCCGTGCAGCCAACATGAAGAACGGCAGCTCAGATCAGGGTCTTGGGAGCTGGGACAGAGGCCTGAAAATGTTCTCAGGTAAGCTGACTATTCAAAGTGGCCCAGATTTCCAGGATACCTACCTTGTGTCTACTGAAAACATTTCAGTTTTCCTCCTTAGGGTCTGAAGCAAAGGAAGATAGCCTAAAAATAGCTGAGCAGCAGCTTGTTTGACTGGTGGCGATGCTGGAAATTCCAAGTTACCTTTTAAACATATTGCCTTCTCTCTTTGAAATCTGTAACTATTGAAAGTCAAATTGCAAATCAATAAAAGGTCATATTAAACGGTGTTAACAAATGTGGAAAGGTTCAAGCCAATTCCCAATCCCCAGGAGTATTCTTTCCTACCTAGGAAGCCCCATCTAAAATCCAAGAACCACTTAATGTGAAAAAAAATATATACAATTGACAAGAACTGTATTTCCTTACAGGAATGACAAATGATACATTTTACATATTAATTTACAGCTGCCCTTCATCTCCACAGGCTCAATTAATAAAAGTTATGCATAAATCATATGAGAGATCATTAAATCAACCAGTTCACAGTGCTGACTAATTGGTAAATAAATACTTTATGAAAATGGAGATGGCTGTACAGATCCTGGTTTTTCTTTTTAAAAGAGAAAAAAAATTCAAAATCTTTATTTATAGCTTTAGTAAAGATACTCATACCCCATTCAGTTCAATTTTATATTTTCCTTTTAAGGAGATATTCATAAAAACCGGTGTCATAGAAGGAAGACATCCTGCCTGAAAGCTTAAAAATGAAAGAAAGCAGCTTCATTTAATTAGTCTGATGCCTGATGAAGTATACAAAGGACACTAAATCTATGTGTTGTTATATTTTGTTCTGATGCATCAGCTTGGCATTGTGTAAGCATAATCCACACAGGAAAAGAAACAAGACAGCAATAGCAACAGATGTGCCTGTATCTATCTATATATTTATCTACATCTATCTCTCCACACATAATCTTTGCCGTGATACCTTGAACACAACAAAAAGGTCTTTGTAAATCAGTTTGCTTTCTTTTTAAAAATATTTTATTTATTTGCAAGCAGAGAAAGAGAGAGAAAGGAAGAGAGAGAGATACCTAGAGAGACAGAGAAAAACAGAGAGAATGGGCATGCCAGGATCTCTAGCCACTGCAATTGAACTCCAGACACATGCGCCACTTTGTGCAACTGGCTTTATGTGGGTTCTGGGGGATTGAACCTGGGTTGTTGGGCTTTGTAGGCAAGTGCCTTAACCTCTGAGCTATCTCTCCAGCTCAATTAGCTTGCTTTCTAAGGTTTAATTTTTTAAAGGCTATTTCTATATATGAATAGATATAACTGTTTTCAGCTTCCTCATCATAAGACCTGTGTTTGAGGTCAGGGTCTATTATTGCATGCCAGCTGAGTAACTTAGGTCATGTTCTAAAACCTCCCTGTATCTGTTTCATAAGTAAGAATAACAGCACCTCCTTTATTAAGACGTCAAGATTAAATCTAATATTGTATAGAAAGCAGCCCAGGTGCGTACTCAAGAAATAGACTTACTAGGCCTAGACAATCTGAGTACCAGTCTTGAGAAGTGCAATGCGAGTAGAGCAAAGCACTGAGTTCATTTATTGTAGAGACTGGTGGTCTCAGGCAAAATGGCAGTTTTCAGCCTTGACCTGCCATTCCCATTTCTCCTGGAGACTTTATGAATGTGGCCACAGGAACAGTGGAGGTCAACCTGGATATGACACAGTGCTCCTTGAGGTCTGTGAGAGAAGACTGACTTCTCTCCCCTGGGTGTTTGTTTTGGTGGGGATGAGAAGTGGGATCAGACATGGTCCTTACTTTCAAGAATGGATTGGTATGGTGGAGACAAGTGTCAGCCACATACACAAATACACTTGAATATTTAGGGAAATTAGAGTCCAATAAAATTCATTTAGGACATGTGTAGTAGTTTAAATCAGATCCCTCCCTCCAAACTAATGTGTTTTGAATGCTTGGTTCCCAGATGTGGCAATTTGGGCGGTGGAGCCTCGCTGGAGGAGGTGTGTTGATAAGAGTGGGCTTTGACATTTATTAACCACTAGCTTGCCAGTGTTAGTTGGCTCACTCTCCTGCTCCTGTTTTCCATCTGCTGTGTCAGAGTGATATCCAGCTTTTGCTGTCCCCTGCCATCAGGAAGCTTCTCCTCAAGACTGTAAACCAAAATAAAAAAAAAAGAAGAAAGAAAAGAAAACTTCCTCCTCTCTGCTGCGTTTGGTTGGGTGCTTCATCCCAGCAATAAGAAGGTAACTACAACAAAAACCGGTACCAGTAGGCTGGGGGTTGTTTTACTAGAAACCTGACTTGTGGTTTTTGGCCTTTTGGAAATGATTTGTGGGAGGAATGTGGAAATATTTGAAACCTTGGCCTAAGAGATGTCTTGTAGTTGCCAGCACTTATTTCACTACTCTGGGGGGCATAACTCCTTTTCAAATTTAAAAAATTATTTATTTATAAGCAGAGAGAGACAGAGAGAGGGCTAGGGGAGAAAATGAATGAGAATGGATGCACCAGGACCTCCAGCCACTGCAAACGAACTCCAGATGCATGCACCACTTTGTGCATCTGGCTTTATGTGGATGCTAGAGAATCCTGGGTCTTTAGGCCTTGTAGGCAAACGACTTAACCACTGAGCCATATGTCCAGCCCCTCCCTCCCTCCCTTCCTTTCTCCCTCTCCCTCTCCCTCTCTCTCTCTCTCTCTCTCTCTCTCTCTCTCTCTCTCTCTCTCTCTCTTTTCTGTTGGGATTTTTTTCCTTAAAGAAAAGATTGATAGAGAAACCTGTAGAGGAAGGGCAAAGGACAAGGTGGCAGAGGGAGCTGTGAGGAAACGCAGAGTGCCAAGGGAAATTGGATCTCTCCCAGGGATCGGGGAACCAGGTACTTTTCTGGCACCTAGAGATCATGTTGACCTTTTTGAGCAGTTGCCTTGGTGCATGCAGTCCACCCTTCTCTAGAAAGTAAGGTTGGATGCAGCCTAGTGACAAATTTAGAATCCGAGAGCAAGGTGGTGAGGTCATCTTCCTCAGAAATTGGACAGCTCCCCCATATCTGACTCCACCCCATTTGCCACAAATGTCTCAAGTTGTTTTGTTTTCTTACCAGAGTTTAAAAAAAAAAAAAAAGAGGATCTCTTAGGCAAGCCGTTGAGAGATCGGCTTAGTGACAAGGAACCCTTAACTGGAACTGGGATCCATGGCAAAATCCTATGGGGACCAAGAACTCGGGCTCCAAAGAGAAATTCCCAGTACCAGAGAGCTACAAAGAGGCTACACCCATTAGGAGCTAGCCAAAATAATTAACCTATACTGATCTCACTCTCTGATGGAGATTCTGTTTGTATCTTTCAGAAGGCATTGAGAGAGCTGGAGACAACTCAATTCCACCAACAAGACATGGGAAAGATGGCTGACATCCTGGCAGGAGGCAAAGCACACCTAGCCTTCACACAGGGCCCAAATGAAACCTATGAGAAAGTGATGAGACAAACAGGAGACCAATCATCACAGAAAGTCTGATAACCCATGAAAGGTCAATGGAGACAGACATCAACAATACCCAATACAACCCAGGGCAAAGGTCCAGAGATACTTAAGATCTCAACAATGAAGCAGACTTAAAACTCACCCATCATGACTCAGGGAACTGAGCAGAAGAGGGGGCTGAAAGAATGTAAGAGTCATGGTGGAGGAGAATATCCAGAGACTTCATCCCCCTCAGCAACAATACACAAGGGGGAAGGAAAAAAAAAAAGAAAAGAAAAGAAAAAGTGGCTACCTCTGGTGCAGTTCATAACCCCCTAACCTATGGACAGATCCCAGTATGTGCATGGAGGAAGGACCCCAGTGGGTAGGGGACAGAGAGGAGGGAAATGGGACACCTTCACAAGATTTGCTCATACTATGTATACACTTATTCAAAATATATATTAAAATAAAATTAATTAATCACTTTTTTAAAAAAGGAGCAGTGGTTACACTAATCTCATTTTTCCACCCTTGAGCCTTCCCATACTGCTTCTCTGAGTGACGTCAGAACCTTTATTTCCTGAGAACTTTCTAGACTTATAGAAAGTATCACTCTAGCCCTCCTAAACTGGAATCTGACTACAGTCCATCTAGAACTTCTTCTCTACAAAAATAAGTTTCATCAAAGAGCCTTTGTCCACCCCCCATTTTTTTTTCTTTATTTGGTTTTTCAAGGTAGGGTCTCACTCTAGCCCAGGCTGACCTGGAATTCACTGTGTAGTCTCAGGGTGGCCTTGAACTCACAGCGATCCTACCTCTGACTTAAAGGTGTGCACCAACACACCCTGGCTTCCCCATTTATTTTCTTCCTAAAAAATGGGTGGGAAGGAATTTATCAATCACCGTGTTGCATTCTAATTGTGGACCAGTGTGTTTGCATTAGATTAAGATGATCATCAAGGGCTGGGGAAATGGTTAAGAGTGCTTACTTTGGAAGCACGGGGGCCTCTCGGACAGGAGGCCACTAAGTTTGGCTTCCCAGAACCCACATAAAAAGTTGGGTATCCATCTGTAACCCCCGTGACAGAGGGAATGGAGACCAGAGCATCACTGGGATTCACTGATGCTGATGGACAGAGCTCTGAGCTGAGGGAGATTAAGAAAAGGATGTTGGCATTCTCCTCTGGCCTCTGCACACGTGTGCATACACCACGCACCACACCACAACCTACTCTGCACATGGGAAAAATAAGGAAAAAGAAACATAGATGATCTTCATTGTTGGAGGTGTTTTCCATAACACTAATTTATAGTTTTTCAAAAATTGTCATAAAAGATTCCTGCCTGAAAAGATAATTCATTTATCAAAAGCAAACTGCTATTATTGGACATGTTGTTGTCATTGTAAATATTATCTTTTACAATAGATCAGACAGGGGTTAAGTTGCT
>PVHP010049509.1:0-12123 GCA_004024765.1 Zapus hudsonius
GTCTCAACACATGATCAATTTTTATAAATGTCCTAGTCAGCCACACACTGCTGGGATGAATCTCCAATCAAGGCACAGTTATGGAAGAAAAGGATTTATTGAAGCTACACATCCAGAAGTTCCATAATGGAGAAGGAGGTTGGCACCCTTTCACAGGTCCAAGCAGAGAAAGAAACACATCATCAGCACCACACACACAAGAAAAATAAGCAGGGGCAAAGGGAGAGAAACTTCCTTCCCCTTTATATAGCCTTAGGACAGGGTCTTACAACCCTTTCCCAGATTTGTTGGCTTCCAGAGTCTCTGGAATTTCCTTCCTGCATTACCCTCCCAGCAAAGGATATTTGTTTCTAACTCCCTTGAGCTTCCTTATATTCTGGCTCCTACTGAGAGACTGCCTACTTGTGAATATCCTCAGAGTCACACCCAAGACTGCTAAAAAGATCAAGTTAACAACAAAATTTAACCATCATAGTAAATGTCCTGTAGGTGCTTGAAAAACAAGAATGTGTATCTTCTATAACTCTATTTCAGCATTTATCACTATGCCAATATCATCATAGGATTTAGCCCAATGCTTACCTTTACCCTGTGAAACACAGTGCTATTATAGCAACTTCAGGATTTCTGTAACATTTTTGTTCTGTTATGTACAAATTTGCTGAGACACATATGTCCTAGAAATGTCTAAGTCTATAATATCACAAAGCCACCACACTCTAAATGGGCCACATGGAAACCTTCCTGAAGCTCTCTGGAGGAAGAGTGCTCCTCAAATGAGCAGAGCAGACCATAGACATCAGAATCAGCCCAAGAGCTATAAAAATACAATTCCCTGGGTCCAACCCCAGAGCAGAACTATAATTTCCAAGGATGAGGCCTAGGAATCTGGTCTTTACAGATTGTCCCAGATGATGCTGATGCACATTAATGTTTGAAAAAAATTATGGTTTTTTTCTTCAAAAGGAAATATGAATTATTTTCTGTTAAAAGCAGTCATGCTTTCTGGGTTTACTCATTGCCTCCCAAAATCTCTTTTTGTACATTACAAAATATTTCTGCCTACAAGAAGAAAATTAATGTGCATTGTCCCTATGTATTTCAGTAGCTACTAGTATATGCACTCTATTATCAAACTGTAACAGAATCTTGTGACATGATACAGTGAGTTGAATAGTAGCCCTAAAGAGAAGCATGCATGTTCTGATCTATGGTACTTGTGTTTAGAAGCAGCGTCCTTTCAGGTGTATTTACTTTCACAATCTAGAACTCATATGAGATTACCTGGTTGTCTTTAAATTCAATGTCTGACTTCCTTGTAAGAAATAGAGAGGAGGAGGCACAGACACAGAGAAAGCCTTATATCTACAAATTCAGAGATCGAATTAGGTTACCACAAGCCAAGGAAACCTGGAAATACTTGGAGCAAGAAGAGGCATGACAAGATCCCTCCCCTGCCCCAGCCTCAAAAGAGAGCTTAGCTTGACCAATATGTGCATCTTGGGCTTCTACCACCAAGCTGTGAAAGAATAATACTTTGTCCTATTAAACCATCAAATTCATGGTGATTATTACAAGGGCCATTGGAACTTAATGCAGATTGGTATTGCATTCTCATTTGAAATCACAGAACTAGGGCTACTTCAGAGGAATAAAGTTTATTCTAGTAATTGACAGGTCTAGGACAATGGCCACTCAGAATTGATTCTGCTTGTTAGGAGACTTAAAATTAGGCATGGTTTTTTTCTATCTTGAAGGGCCCAGAGATAATTGCTGTCCATAATAGGAAGTGAAAATGCTGGATGGAATTTATAGAATTCCCAGAAATCTGTGCAAGAGTTATTCTGACTGGAAGAGTGTGCCTCACCATGTCTGCCACCGGAATTTTTGCTGAGCAATTGCTGCCCAAAGAGGGAAGTTAAAATGCTAGAAGGAACTTATAGAATTCTCAGAAGTCTTTTGGCAGAAAAAGGGTTAATTACTAAAGTTGTAACAGGAAAGCTAAAACAGTAAGGCTGCTGAAAGAGTTAACTGCAGGGAAGCTGAACTTCTCCCTGCTCAGCAGCTTAGTCTTTGAGAAAAACCTTGCTGAAAGGTGTCCTTGAAGATAAGGCAGAGGATAGTTTGTACTAGGTTAGAGTGTCACCCTGGACAGCAGACAGGGCAACCCAACTGCAGGACTAATTGACATGCATGTTTTGGGGAATTGCTTGTGTTCTGAAAAGTTATTTTGACTCATGTAAACCACACAGACTGCAAGTATGTTTTGAAACATCATGTATGTTTTTTTTTTTCTCTCTCTCGAGGTAGCGTCTCATTCTAGCCCAGGCTGACCTGGAATTCACTATGTATGTCTCAGGGTGGCCTTGAACTCATGGCGATACTCCTACCTCTGCCTCCCAATGCTGGGGTTAAAGGCGTGCTCCACCATGCCCGGCTCATCATGTATGTTGTTTTGAGACTTTTGAAAACTGCATGATTGTCATGTGCTCAGTTTTGAATTTTCCCCTTGTACCCTTTTCTTTGTGCTGATCACAGCTGCTAAATACCACACCTGCTTCTGGAAACCATAGCTTTGCTTTCTAGTCATGCCTTATTCCTAAACCTATAAAACCAAAGTATAAACTCAATTTAGGACTAGAGCTTTTTGAGAGTAATCTCATTCTAGACCCCAGGTTAATAAACTCCTTCTACTTTCACCCATACTGGCTTTGGTGTGATCTCTCATGAGAAAATTCCCTAACAGTCTGTGTGAGTTGTTCTGACTGAAACATTGTGCCTTATCATGTGCTTCACAAGAATTTAGCTGAGCAATATCCGTGGCACAGCCAGCAGAAACACACTCAAAGTCGAGATGTGGATCACTTGTAGAATAATGCTTCTTTTTTTTTTTTAACACATCCACACCCACACTCACATATGTATATATTTATTTGTAGTCAGAGAGAGAATAGAGAAGGAGGAAGAGAGAAGAGAGAGGGAGTGAGGGAGAGAGAGAGAGAGAGAGAGAGAGAGAGAGAGAGAGAGAGAGAGAACAAGAATGGACATGCCAGGGTCTTTTGCCACTGCAAATTAATTCCAGATGCATGCACTACTTTGTGCACCTGACTTTACATGGGTTCTAGGAACTATACTCAAGCCATCATGCTTGCAACCAAGTGCCTTTTACTGCTGAGCCGTCTCTCCAGCTTGAGAATGCTTCTTAACATGAGCTATGCCTTGAATTCTGTCCCCATGAGAAAAAGCACACCTGAAGACTTAGCTGTGGCTGTAACTTCCCAGCCCCCCACACTTGGGAACTCTACAAGCCTAGTACTAGCCCACACCCTAACTTTGGGTCTTATTGGACTTTCATTCCTGCCTGGCATTAGTTTCTCCATTCAAACTCCATTTTCTCCTTGAGCAGGATAAGAGGATTCAAGGGGAAGAAATTAAAACTGGTGTTAACCACAACTCATATCAGAATCAACTCTCTAAAGTTCATTCAATTTATAAAGCACTTATAGATGTTTTGAAGGTAAATGTAACAGGCTAATTAACTAATCTAGCTCCAGATTGGAATTTGAATTAAGCCTTTTATCAGCCATAATGGAGCTTTAAGCAAATTATTTAAATTCTTTGAATGCCACTGTCATCTCTTCCAAATTCAGGTCTTGCTTCACAGGGTGGCTGGGAGGATTAACAGAATGAAAAGAACTTACTGTAGTGTCTGGCACACAAGAAATGTTCAGTACTATCATCTTTTTTTATTTAAACATTATCAACATTGTGATGAATTTCTTTGCTTTATCTCACCCCTGATTCCAAGGCTCTGTTTTTTCTTATTAAGTGACAAAAGATGAGCTTAATACGAATAATTTGAGCCTCTTTTATGATTAGCAATCCACAATTTAAGGTTTCTTTGTACCCGAAACCAGTACTTAGTTGAATACTTATGCTATTGATATTTTGTTGTCCCTGCCTCAAGTAGAAATGCCAAGTATGGTGGATGTGAACTATTATTGACTGGGAATACTGAACACATGAGAGTCAACAAGAGGAGGTATTTAAAAATAGCATATGAGCTCATTAAATTATTGATGGTGCTTTTTGCTGCAGTGGATTTATGAATAATGCATGCTTAAAGGGGTTTTTCCTGTACAATTCTTTAGAGACAGTTTTCTCCTTTTGAGTTTAAAGAGAACTGACAGTTGGAGAGAGGTCAGCGGAATGTTCATTCGTGCATTCTGTGTCCAACCCCTCCAAACTTCAAACAAGTATGCACTCAATTTTATATAACCATGACAAAATAGCTTCCTTATTTTGACAGCTGAAAGAAGCAACAATATATCCCAAGCAGGAAAGAAAAAGTTTAAAGTAATTTTTATGATAAAAGTTTCAGGTTAACCCCCAGCCCCGATAATATCCAAATTGAATAAAAACAAAACCCACAAGTATTCTTGGAATCCTGCTAATTACCAGTTATATTAGAATTTCAGAATGTATCTTTTTTCAGTGGTGGGGATGAACCTAGGGCCTCGCACATACCCTGACTACATTTTACCACTGGTTAAATTGCTAGACATTGTATTTGTTGAGACAGGGCCTCTCTAGATAGCTCAGGCTTATTCCAAACAGGAAGTCCCCCTTCCTCAACCCCCTGAATGACAGGGTGGCAGGTGTGTGCCACCAAGCCTGCCTCAGAATGCTTATTTATTTTATTTTTGAGGCAGAGCGTCATGTAGCATAGGCTGGCCACAAACTGGTTGCGATTACAGGCATGCACCACCAAATTCTGTTTGTGTGGAGCTAGCAATGGACCCCAGGGCCCTGTGTATACTAAGCAAGCACTCTATCAGCTGGGTTACAACTACAACCCTCAGAATGCTTTATTTTTAAAAGGGATGATATAGCATGACTGAAGACAATGGCTGAGGAAAACTGTGAACCCAGTTTCAGTTTTCCTAAGCCCAGGCTTGACATGCCATGGGTCTGTGACTTCTAGAAATTATATGTCCAATTCTGTTTGATATACACTGTGTGTGTGTGTGTGTGTGTGTGTGTGTGTGTGTGTGTGTATCACTGAACCCATGTTTGTTCCTAACTACTTGCAAAGTTCAATGACTCAAGGATATGTTGCTGGAGCAAGGAAAAAATTATTTGAAAGCCAATAATCCAGAGAAGATGGACACTATTGCCAACATTGGTGATATTGCCTAAGGGTTTCAGGATCAAAGCTTATATAAGGGATTTGTGTGGAGACCTTCAGATAATCATGCACAGGGGAATTATAAACCTTGGGTGGTCTGCATGTTCTGTACACTGTAAGAAAAGTGGTTACTGATTGGAAAGTCATCACTCATGACTTTGTAGTTCCTTTCCCTGGGCATAGATAATGTTGTAGTTAGTTGTTATCCCCAGAGAACAGAGTACAGGGGAAGATAGGGGAAAGCAACTTTCTCCCGAGGACAGGGAAAGATTGAAGAAAGGACCATTTCCATGAATGATAGGCAATGGTAACCAGGTAACATAGTGAAATCCTTTTCATGGAACAGGTTTCATCAACTGGATTCATCAAGTTTCATCTACAGCAAAGCCAGTGGGAAACCCACAACACAGTGTTCAGCTGTGTGACCTCCAGTTTAATGGATTTCATTAAAAATTTTTTTAAAAAAATTCATTTCTTTATTTTATTCATTTTCAAGCAGAGAGAGAAAGAGAGAGAGAGAGATCGAGAGAGAGAGAGAGAGAGAGAGACAGCACCAGAGCCACCACCTTGTGGGTCTGGGGAACTGAACCAGGGGCCTTAGCCACTGGAGGTAAGTGCCTTAACCTCCGAGCCATCTCTCCAGCCCCAGTTTAATGGATTTTAACATCAACTAAAAGCACTTGGAGTTAGAGAGCTTCATCAGTTACCTTCAGATGATAGTTCTTATCAGATTTATGGCCTTGCTTCTTCCTATTTCCTTTTAGAATTTGTTGGGTGGCTCAGACTGGCCTCAAACATGTGATCCTCCTGCCTTAGCCTCCTGAGTGTCAGAATTACAGACATGTGCCTTGTTAGAATATATTATTTTGAAAGGATTAAGACGGAATGAAGGAGTGCTGGTGAGATGACTTAGCAGTTCAAAGACTTCTGGCCCAAGTTTGATTTCCTAGCACCCATGTAAAGATGGATGCAAAGTGGCACAGGCTTCTGTCATCCTATGCGTCTACCGTAACGGGAGGCAGAGCCAGGGGAATCTCAAGCTCACAAGCAGCAGTGACACAAAAGACTTTGTCTCAAGAAGGTGGAAGGAGCCGTGGTGGGGGAGACTGTCCGGAGGCATGGCACCCATCAGTAACAACACACTTGGGCCAGGAAGACCGGGCTGAGTACTAAGATATACAGGATCCCTTGCCACAAGGACTAATACAGACAGCCCAAGGAGGAGGATATACAACTGATCAGGGATGGGGAGGGGGGAATTGGGGAATTCGGGATAACAATGCATGGTTTGCCCACTAAATAATGTAACTCATTATGGACAATAAATATATATTAAAAAAAAAAAGAAGGTGGAAGGAGAGGAGAAACTTTGTTTCTTTTTGTATGTTTATGTGTGGTTGTGTGGTTGGTATATACATGTGTGTGCAAAAACACACACCTCCAAAGGTCAAGGGAAAACATCAGGTGTCCTCCTCCATTGCTTATCTGCATGTTTTCTTCAGAGGAAGTCTTTCATTTAATTTACTTACCTTTCCTTCTCAGGCCCTCATGCTTGTACAATAAGCACTCTTACCCAGTGAGTCATCTCTCCAGCCCTGAGAATTATTTTCTTTCTTCTTCTTTTCTTCCTTCCCTCCCTCCCTCCCTCCCTCCCTTCCTCCTTCCTTCTCTCCTTTCGGTCCCTCCCTTTCCTCTCTTCTTTCTCTCTCTCTCTTTTTCTTTCTTTCTTTCTTTCTTTCTTTCTTTCTTTCTTTCTTTCTTTCTTTCTTTCTTTCTTTCTTTCTTTCTTTCTTTCTTTCTTTCTTTCTTTCTTTCTTTCTTTCTTTCTTTCTTTCTTTCTTTCTTTCTCAGAAACTCTTTCACAGAAGAAGTTCACAGAAACTGTGCCAGCTTTCCATGCATCAGTTGACTTGCTGAAGCTACAGAAACCTTTTCCCAGGTATCTGGGGTTGATTCATACTGTAACTACTGGCATCTATATCTCTTAGTGACAGGACACTGCGAACAGCAATATACACCCTGTTGATGCAGCTGAAGACACTGAGAATGCCTGTCTTACAGTGTATCACGAGACACAAAAATCCTAGAATAGTTCACCTTCAGGGTTGCATCTTTTTTTAACTTCTTAACATTGATGACCTCCAAACATATACACAATGTACCATTTTCATAATCCCCTCCCTCCACCCTACCAACTCTTTCCCCCTTTCCTCTCCATAGAACCCACTCTTCTCTTCAACTAGTCCCTCTTCTATTTTAATGTCATTTGAAAAATATTATGCAGGTAATCACAACTGCTGTGAGGTCATGAATGCACCAGCCCCTTTGTGTTTGGAAGACACTGTTCCAAAGCATTCTTCCCTATCATTTGGCTCTTAACATTCTTTCCACCACCTCTTCCACAATGTTCCCTGAGCCTTGGAGATTGTGATAGTGATGTCTCATTTAGAGCTGAAGACACCACTGTTACTTCTCAGCCCTTTAATGAGTTTTGAGTTTCACCAGTATTCATTACCATCTGAAAAGAGGTTCTCCAACCAAAAGTGAGAGCAGCAGTAATATGTGGGCATACACATAAATATTCACAGTGCAACTTGGTGGGTATAATGCATTGGGGGAGAGAGAGAGAGAGAGAGAGAGAGAGAGAGAGAGAGAGAGAGAGAGAGAGAGAGAGAGAGAGAGAGAGAGAGAGAGAGAGAGAGAGAGGAGGGAAAGAGAGAGGGAGGGAGAGAGAAACAGTAGTAACTTCCCCCCTTAGCCATAGGCTTTGACTAGGCTTTCAGTACTAGGCATGGACAGGTACACAAAAGGCTCACCCATTTCTCAGACTTGTTTACTCGTGAGTCTGTGGAATTTTCCTTCTTGAACTGCTCTCCTGGTAAGGTGTGCTTGTTTCTAGTTCCCATCAGCCTCCTTACATCCTACTCCCTACTGAGAGGGCTAGTTTCCTATAAACAACCTCAGAGACCAACCCAAGATTAAAAATAAGTCAAGTTGACAACAGAACTTAACCATCACACCCAAATAGGTCCCAGTAAAGATGGCAAGTCTTATGAACAGTCTGGGGCAGAGGGGACAGAGTCTTCAGAGGGAAGTGGCAGCTGTAAGTTATGTACAACTGTCTTGGGCTATATGGGGGATCTTGTGAGGCAGAGAGGGCAGAATTTCTCTTTGTCACCAGTTTGATAAACTATCCAATCAAATGTTTCTGGAATATGGTTTAATTAATAGAATTATTATTAATTAAGCTTTGACTACACCCTCAGCACCAGTAGACATATTGGGATATATTTGTGGATATGGTGTAGGTAAGGCTCTAAGGCTCACTAAATAGAACAATAAAGAACAATTATGTTCTCAATCACACAGTATAAAATGAAAATACCACAGGGAGCTTGGTGGAACTGTGTGATCTGAGACACAAAGGATGATATCAATGTAGGAACCGGTCCATTGTTCCTCATGAGTATACCCATGTTGTATGTAAGTGTTCTGAATGCTCATGTGTATGATGATTTTGGTGCAGAACTTGTAACACTTTCTGGTTGGTATTAGCTAGCAAATTTTCCCCACAGATTGGGCACATTTGAAATTAAAGTTTCCCTGCTTTACAATTATCATCTGTAGTTACTTTCCTAGAAACATTGTGATATGTCCTTTTCTGTGTTTGAAACTGTTACTGTTGCCTCCCACTTCATACATTAGAAGCAATTTTGAGCAAAAAGAATGGCACTGGAGGTATCTTCATGCTTGATTTCAAGATATACACATAGAAACACAAACATCATGGCACTGGCATAAAAACTGACAGATAGGTGAAAGGAATAGAATAGAGGATCCAGATGTAAACCCAAGCTGCAGAAACCACCTGAGTTTTAGCATGATGCCAAAAATACACATTGAAGAAATGACAGCCTCCCAATAAATGATGCTGAGATAAGTGGATATCTACATTTAGAAAAATAAAAGCAGATCCCTGCCTTTTATTCTGTATAAAAATTAACTCTAAATTTATCAAAGGCCATAACATAAGAACCTGAAACTCTGAAACTGCTAGAAGATAAAACAGGCAAAAATGTTTCAAGATATAAGCATAGACAAGGACTTTGTGAAAAGGTCTCCCATCTCTCAGGAAATAACACCATCAATTGACAATTGATATTTTATGACATTCAAAAGTTTCCACACAGCAAAGGGAATAATCAAGTGAAGAGACAACCTGGAGAATGGGAGAAAATCTGAGAGAGGATTAACATCTAGAACATAAAAAACCTGAAGAAACCTAAATAATAAGAAATCAAACAACCTAATTAATAAATGGAATAATGAAATGAATAAACAGTTCTGAAAAGATGACAAACAACATGCCAACGAACATATGAAAAATGTTCAATATCAGTCGCCATTATAGTAATTAAAATTACATTGAGATTCCATCTAACTCTAGTTAGAATGGCAGTCATTAAGAAAGCAACAAATAAATACCAAGGAAGTAGAGAAAAGGAACACTTAAACAGTACCAGTGGCAGTGTGAACTAGTCCAGCCACTATGGAAATGATAATGGAATTCCTCAAAACACTAAAAATAGATTTACCACATGCCTCATTCATACCGCTCCTGGGTGTTTACCCTAAAACTCCAAGTAAGCATATCACAGGGATATGTACACACCAATGTTTATTGTAGCACTATTCTCAATCACTAAGCTATGGAAATAACCTAGAAGTCTGTTAAAGGGATGGATAAAGAAAACGTGGTTTATACTGAGAAATCAAGCTGGAGCTGAGCTGGAAACCTTATCTCTGTTGACTAGCTGTCATGATGCTGGAAAGACCTATGTAGCTTGTGATGGGAGAAATTTCATCAACAGTCTTGACTATCAGTGGACCCTGTAAGCTGTACAGTTAGCCAGCCAAGCCATATGTAACAACTATGGTGGCATGTCTGTATGGGGGAAACCAACTGCTCTCTTTGGATTTGAGGCCCCCTTCACAGGAGGGAATTACTGCCTCATACTGAAAATCTAGTCAAAAGCCTATGGCTAGAGTGTGATAATCCCTAGCTGGGTGGGTGGGGGGAGGGCTATGACTGTTGTTTGGCTAAATAGACATATTCAACTTTCCTCTAATATTTATGTCTCTGCCCATATATTCATGTTACTCTTACTTCTGGTGAGAGAAGCTTCTCTTTTCCGATGGCAGTGACCATTATGGTGACTCAAAACTCACCAAAGTGCTTAGAAGAGGTGAAGGTGTAATGTTTAGCAATAAGTGAGACATCTCTAACACACCGTCCAAGGCTCAGGGACCATTGCAGAAGAGGTGGTGGAAAGAATCTAAGAGACAAAAGAAGGGGAGGGGGGCTTTGTACTATTGTCTTCCAGACACAAAGTGGCCATGGTATTCATGACGTCACAGTGGCTGATGCTAACTACACAAGACCTGCATAACAGGACGGAAAGCAATGATGACATCAAAACAAGAGAGAGTAGTTGGAAAGAAGGGGTTCAGTATAGGGAGTATTTGGCAGGAGGATATGGTAGGATGATGGGATTATGATCATTGTATTTTGTCTATATATATGAAGATTGTCAATAAAAAGTTAAAAAAGAAAATGTGGTTTATGCACAGAGATTTTATTCAGTCATAAAGAATGAAATTTTGTCATTGGCAGGAAAATGGATGTGATGACTAGAGATTATCATATTAAGTGAATGAAGGCAATTTCAAATAGGCAAAAATTACATGTGTTCCCTCATTTGGGGATCCTAGATTTTATACAGATACACAGAATCATGTGTGTATACATGACATAAAAGTAGGAGCAAAACACTTTATTGGAATTCAAAGGATTTTGGGAAGAGATGAGCCGAGAAAAGGGAGAATAAAGAGTACAAGGGGGTATGCTCTAAGTGCTTGCTATACTTACCTGATAATGTCCTTATGAAACCCACTACCATGCACAATAAATGTATACCAATACTTTTTAATACAGTGAAATGTTCAGAAGTGCAATGGACATGTGTATTATACAGAGTCTCAGTATTGCTTAATATATGCTTATAGTGCAAAGAAATGCAGTTCTATGGCATAAAATTTCCTGTCAATTGAAAACAAATACACTGATCCTGCTGGATTATGAAATATAAACACATGTTTTCCCTTTTGGAACTTAGAGTTGCTTCTGAGGATAATTTGAATGGCTTGAATCTCTCCAAATAATCAGTCCATGTTATTTGAAAATTTTCCATTATTCATCTTAACTACAGTATGGCCAAAGAATGTAGCATATTTGGGACCTTGCAGGTCTTGAGTGGGCAGTCACTCAAGATAGGGAGTGTAATGAACAATTTTTAGGAGGAGGGATCAAGGGCACAAGGGGAGGAATGATTTAGTTTGAAGAGGTTAGCATAAGCAGGATGGAGAACTGACTAGAAGCAAAGGCAACAAGAAGAATTTGGGAAAACTCCAGGACTGCAAGCAGCCGACAAAAGAACTCTAAAAACATGGATAAACCCTCCTGCTATACCTAACAGCATTTAAGCCATGCCTGACCTTTTTTTGGGGGGGCAAAAATGAACATCCACAACAGGATCATCTTTCTGGTCTCTATCTTTGTTTAGCATCCACCAGTCTGCAAAAGTAGACTTTAAAGCAGCCAGCTTTTTCTCACAATACAGATTGACATTGATTTCTTTCAGTGTTCACTTGCTATGTACAATTATATAAGTCTATAGGAATTAGGATTTAGAAAAGATTTCTAGTACAAGATGTCTGGTTGATGAGATATTTCCTTTTTTGTCCTTCAAATCCTATTAATATACCTGAATAAATGTAAAATTGAAATGAATGTTCTTATACATCCAAAATAACAATGGAGAGTTGGCTTAGGTACCTTCATAGACCAGATTGATGGGGAATTTGTAGGATTTGTG
>PVHP010049510.1:0-11773 GCA_004024765.1 Zapus hudsonius
CCTTCCAAATGTTATTGATCAAACAGTGGGTATATTAATTACTAAAAAGCACCGAGAAAGTTCTAGAATAAATTCTGAACTAGACAGATGGAAACAGAACATTGAAACTAAGGTATATCCTCCTATAAATTCTCAAAAAATAAAAATAAAAAACATAGCTTAGCACTCTAGAACTTTGAAGATTGTTTTCCTGAAAGAACCTCCATGATGTTTTTTCTTTTCGTTCAATTTCAATCAGGGTCTTACATACCCGGAGCTGACTTCAAAATCACTATGTAGCTGAGGCTGGCCTTGAACTTCTGATTGTCCCACCTCCACCTCCCACCATGTTGCATTTAAAGCTTCATATGTGACAAGTAATTGGCAAGTTTCTCATCATAGTGTGTGTGTGTGTGTGTGCGTGTGTGTGCACATGCCTATGTACTTACTTGTGTGTGTTGACAGGATTTTCCCAAAGGAAAAATTAGGTGTTATGATTCCTGATTATTTGATTAACTAGTTTGATATGCTTAAAGAAAGTGGAGAGGTAATTGCTATAGATAATTACCTCTGGGCAGAATCTCCAGTTGACGCATCCATGTGAGCCTCCCATTTCTTTTTGGCATTTGCTAGCATGCCACAGAAAGTACCATGGCTTCCTCTGGGGCACCTTCATTGGTCGCTGCTACCCTGACCTGTTCAAATAGTGGGACAGACCCAAGAGTCTCTACAAGGGCAACTTCACAAATGACAAATAACCACAGGAAATAGTATGAGTGTGTGTATGTGTTAGTGTGTGTGTAAAAGTATGTGTGACCTCACAAATCTAAATCAATGAACCAAACCAACCATCTAAACAAGTTACGATGCATAACACTTACCTGGCTAAGACTTTTTCTTGCTTACTAGAGCAGCCAGCGTGTGCTAAACTTGAACCCCTTGTTCCTTCTTGGTCCTCTGAGAGGAATTTTCTTCTGCAGTGGTCCCTAGACTACTAGGCATCCCTGCTCATCTTTTTTTCACTTAGTTCTCATTAGTCCTCTTGTGTCTCTAAAGGGATGTTTTGCCAACCTAGGAACTTTAAGTAGCCATAGTCCTGGGTGTACAGTAATTTTTTAAATGTTCTTTCTTTTGATGATTAAAATGTTTTAATTTTTATTGACAATTTTCATACAGGTACATAATGTAGTTTTATCATAATCCACTTCCATTGCTTTTTTTTTTTTTTTTTTTGGTCTTCTCTCCCCTACAACCCTGAACCCCTTCTTCTTTCCAACTAGCTCCTCTTCTATTTTGATATTATTTATTTATTTATTTATTTAATATTTTGCTTTCCTCCATCATCCGTGATAGCATGCGAATGAGCCCAATATTGTGGAGGTAACAACAGGGAGGTCAAGAATGCAAAGGCCACTTTGTGTCCAGAAGACAGCATTCCAAAGCACTCCTCCTCCCCCTCTGCTGCTTACATTCTTTCCATTGTGGAAGAGCACAGTGTTTCCTGAGCCTTGGTGGGTGGGATAGAGTTGGCTAATTTAGTGCTGAGCACTTAACTGTCACATCTTCTCAGCAGTTTGATTAGTTTTGAGTTTCCCCAGTAGTTACCTACATCTGCAAGCAGACGCTTCTCTGATCAAATCTCAGAGTAGCACTGATCTATGGGCATATTTATAGGGCAATTTGGTGGCTATAATATATCCACATAATCAAACAGCAATAGTAATCCACCACCTAAGAACTAGGGCACCCTAAGCCATAGGCTTTTGACTATCAGAAATGAATTCCCTCCTGTGGAGCGGGCTTCAAATCCAATCAGAGAGCAGTTGGTTATGGTATAACAGTCATGTAACTATTCACCAGTGTGCTTGTCTTGCCTGGCCTCCAGTTGTGTAGTCGTTGGGGTCCACAGTTGGGTAAGATCGTTGATGACTTTCCTCCCCCAGTGGCCCACACTGCTCTCTCCAGCACTGGAACAGCTAGCCAGCAGGAAGGAGGCGTCCAGCTCAATTCGTGCTTGAATTCTCACTGACCTGAAACACTGCTATGTGACGTTTTCGGTAATAGAGTCTTACCAAGAACATTGGTAATTTTTTGTGGCTCTCAGGGGCCTCCATGACTAACAGCTAACTCACTGGGAGTTATTCCACTCCAGCACTGGACTCTTCCTGTAACAACCCATGGCTTCTGGGTGCAATACTGCCCCAAATATCTCTCTCTTTTTTTTTTTTTAGTTATAATTTTAACTAGCTAACAGAGAAGTAAATTTCCCAAAAGCTTTCTTATGTCTTTAGTTTGGTTAACCTGCCTTCCACCCTTTCATCTCCTTCATCTCCTGCCCTACTCCACGTGGACCTTCCATCCCTCATCTACTGTCCCCTCCACTAAAGCCCTATCTGCTGTTTACCCCCCACACTTCCTAGATTCTGTTTACTCTGCTTGAAGCTTATGTACAAATGTAAAAAATGGAAAGCTTCTATTTGTTATATGTGGTTTTTATGTGGAGGTGAATGTGAGCAGAGGCCAGGAAACTAGAGAAAGGCAATAAATAAGGTGGGGAAATGGAGGCAAGTTGGAGGGTAAGAGAACGAATGGGTTATGAAAGTGGAAGGAGAAATCCTTGCGTTGAAATGTCACATGGTGATAAGACAGGCTGCAGGGAGGGAGGTGTGCAGAAGGAGCGAGGTGGGGGAGGGACCAACCAGAACTAAGCATGGAGGAAGATGCCATAGAGAGACCTCCTCTCGTCTCCCCTTTTCCCCTGGGCAGGTTCACTTCTACTCTTATGTTCGCTCACATGTATCGTCCATGTATCTGTAAAGCTAGGACCCACAAATGAGAGACGTGTGCTGCTTCTTTCTGAGACCAGTGTCATTGGTTAAATACGCTGTGCAGCCAGGATGAAAAGCAGGTCTTGTGAGAGCTGCTCAGTGCCCAGCTCTGCCCAGGTGCCTCTTGGGTGCCCGTGTGACCTTCACTCTCTCTGTGAGAAGAATCTCTTCCACTAAGTAGAAAGACGGGGCTCAGAATGAATCTCCTACAGAGAACTGCAGAGCAAGGTATATGAGGATCTTTGAGAGCTGGCCCACTCAACTTCAAAGCCCATAATTCTGGGTAGCGGGCAATAATTCCTGTTGTCATCCAGGAATTCTGAGAGATTTCTTTTTTCTTATTTCCTCCCAATTTTGTTTTACCTTCTGAGAAGCTGCAGTACTAGCTCGTGTTACATTTTTTTCCAATCCTCTCCTGGGTGTCAACACATGTCCTTTAGATGGAGAAGAGCTGCCCGAATCAGGCAGAAGCTCTGGTCCACAGCACCATTGTTTATCTTTCCTTTCCAACATTAGCTGCATTTCACCCATTCAGTATCTTGTTTCTCTCTCTCCTTCCTTCCTTCCTTCCTTCCCTCTGTACTGGGCACTGAACCCAGGACCTTATAAATGTCAGGCAAGTGCTTTACCACTTAGCTACATCTTAAGCTATAGACTATTAGTAATAGTTTATTTATCTTTTTTCATTGAGTGTGCAATGCATGCATGAGTGTGTGTGTGTGATATGTATGCTGTACACATGTGGGAATGACAGACATAAGCCTAGCATCCAGCTTTACATAGGTTCTGGGGATTTGAACTCAGATTCTCAAGTTTACATAGCAAGCACTTTATTCACTGAGCCATCTCCCTAGCCCTGTGATATTTTGTTTTTAATAGGTCTGTTTTTCTTTTTAAAAAAATTTATTTCTTTGAGAGAGAGAAGTGGAGAGAAAGAGAGAAAAAATGGGTATGCCAGGGCCTCCTGCTGCAAATGAACTCCAGACACATGCACCACTTAGTATATCAGGCTTTGCAAGCACCTTTAACCACTGAGCCATCTCCCTAGCCCAGCCTAGCAGCTTTATTCTAAACTTCACAAAATTCTACCGAAGAGGTCATAACTGAACATGAAATGGTTTCATCAGAAATGAACAAGCCTTCATGATACTGCAAGATGTATTAAAGGTTTTGCTTATAGTGTGCCATACTTTATCATTCAAATCTACATATAAACCTCCTCTTTCTTCCTTATGCAGGCAGCACCCCCAAAATACCAGACTGGTATAATCCAGGTGAGTAGAGCATACCAAAATTTAACTAAAGCCGCTTTTACCTTTTTGGCTAATGCATATAGATAATGCTAATTTCTTCTGTCTTCCATCCTCAAGTGATATAAAATATCTCCAAAAAGCAGAGGTGGGTGGGTGATAAGGGATGAGGTAATGAGGATGGGATTTTCTTCTCTATGAGTACAGAAGAGAGTTGTCATTGGTTCTGAAGTCCTCGGTTTCTTGCAGTCAGCACCATCCAGGCCAGGGAGTCAGGAATCTTAGATTAGTGTGTTATTCAGCCTTCTGTTACTGTAACGAAATACCTGAGGTAATCAACCTAAAAAGAGAAAATATTTGTCACAGCTCAAAATTTTGGAGGCTTCAGACAATGGTCCATTGTCCCTGAGACTTTTTGACCTTTAGCAAGACAAGACATGCTGTGTCAGGGAGCAGGAACATAACAAGGTGCTCACCTTCATGGGGGCTGGAAAGTGAGAGAAAAGGAAGGCATGAGAATCCCAGCGTCTCCAGGGACACTCTTTTATATAAGTCGATTTCTAACTAAGCCCTCCAGCACTTCCCAGTTAGTGCATATGACTAGTTTTGAACAGTAGCCCAAGCTTGAAGGAATGGTGTGGTTGTCACAGGTGTAACTCTGATCTTCTTCTGTAGAGCACGCTGGAATTCACGGGCCTCCGGTTATAATTGAAGGAAGTGAATACTGGTTTGTTGCTGAGCCACACTTAAACTACGAGGAAGCCGTCCTATACTGTGCCAGTAATCATAGCTTTCTGGCCACGATAACATCTTTCACAGGACTGAAAGCCATCAAGAAAAAAATTGCAAATGTAATTTAAACAAACACACTTTATTTCTTATTCTTATGTCTATTCCAGTAAAGTGTTTCTAAAAGTTAAGTCTTAGCGAGGAAAATCTTAGCATTTGGAAGTCTGAGTACAGAAAGTTGTAAGTTCAAGGTCAGCCTGAGTTACCTAGTAAGACCCTGTCTCAAAACATAATCTAGAGATAGAGATTAAATCTTAAAATAAGACTTAACTCACAACAGCCAAATTCATTGTTTTATGTACAAAAGTTCAATAGAATTGCTTAATGTTCTAAAAGATACACAGTTGATAATAAATACCAATTTATGAGATGAGCATCAGTGGATAATATAAATAATGATAATTCCTCATCATATTTTTACTAAAACTCAAATTTATAATTAGGTTTCTTTTGCTACTACTAATAAGTAAGTTTGCAAAATAGCTCAGGAGAAAAATAGGAAAATAATTATCTTCAAAAATTTGAAATTAGCTGGGCTCATGCCTTTAATCCCAGCACTTGAGAGGCAGAGGTAGGAAGATCACCATGAGTTTGAGCCCACCCTGAGACTACAAAGTGAATTCTAGGTCAGCCTGGACCAGTAAGACCCTACCTCAGAAAAAAATTGTAATGAATTTCAATAAGGCATTATGCCCAACTAATATATTATTCAAAGAATTTATGACTATAATTTTTTTGTTTTGTTTTTTTTTGACCTAGGGTCTTGCTCTAGCCCAGACTGACCTGTAATTCACTATGTAGTCTCAGGCTGGCCTCGAACTCATAGCAATCCTCCTACCTCTGCCTCCCAAGTGCTGAGATTAAAGGCATGTGCCACCATGCCCATTTTATGACTGTAGTTTTTAAAATCATTTTCTACACCCAAAACGAGACCTATAAACATACAAAATCAATTGCTTTGTATGAAAGGTCCCAGCTTAAGTAATTGTTTGAGACAAAATAATTGAATGTCTGGAAATGTTTGTGACTTAGGGTTATAACAAAATGAGGAATTTAAATCAAAACTATCCTACATGGGCTGGAGAGATGGCTTAGCGGTTAAGGCACTTGCCTCTAGTGGCTAAGGCCCCTGGTTCAGTTCCCCAGTACCCACATACGCCAGACCCACAAGGTGGTGGCCCTGGTGCCCTCTCTCTCTCTCTCTCTCTCTCTCTCTCTCTCTCTCTCTCTCTCTCTGCTTGAAAATGAATAAAAAAAACTATCCTACAAATTCTAGCAAATATAAGGATGGTATTTCATTTGTTTTTCAGATATCTGGTGAGGAACAGAAGTGGTGGATGAGAACTAACGAGGAGCCAATTGATCGTTTTATGTAGTATGTAGCTTTCAATATTGACTTTGTAAATTTATCACTTAGAAGAAGCAGTCCCCAATTCCCCTTAACTAAGTGGGTAACTTTTTCTAAAGGGTTTTAAATATTAATCCACAGCCTAAGTTAGATTAGTTTTGCATGTTGCTATAAAAAAAATCATAGTAGAAAACAATAGGATTGACATTAAATTCAGAATTCAAATAACTTACAATAAAAAACCAGAAGGAAACCTCTAGTTATTGTGAGTTGTCACTTCTTACTTCCTTTCAGCTCACGACATCCATGGCACCACTTTCGTATGAAATATGGTGAGGAATGCTTCCACATGTCCGCCAAGACGTGGCTTATTGGTAAAGTTAATTCCTATTCTTCAATGATGATTCTGTAATATGTGAACTTGAGTTTCAGTTGCTATCTTAATCTTGTTTTTCTTTTTTTAAAAAACTTTATTATTTTATTTTGTGGGGGTGGGGGGCACACCAGGGCCATTTGCCACTGCAAACAAATGCCAGACACTTGCCCCACTTTTTTTCCCATCAGGCTTTCATGAGTGGCTTGGGAATTGAACCCCAGACCACAGGCTTTGCAACTACCGTGCTGTCCATCTTCCCAGCCCTTGCTTTGAAAGTGTCTGGAACCTTATCCTATTCTGATTTACTGCTAATGGCAACACCTCGAATTGCAAACACAGGTTCTCTTCAATGTGGATATTTTTACTTCGTTCATTCTAAAGCAATGGCTTCAAAATAAACCTGCAACTTCTATAAGAGAAAAACATAGATTAATGTGTGAAGGTGACCAACAGTAGCTTTACGTCCTCCTGTCACTAGATGTCCTTTCCGCTCTCTCCCTATTTCTTGCCATCACTCTTTGGATATAGTCATTATACCCAAGGCGAACACTCCTGGCAGTATTTGTTACTATAATCTACTGACATGAATAATAATAGGAGCCAGGACTTGAAAGATGGCTCAGTGGTTAAGGCACCTGCCTGCAAAGCCTGACAACCTGGGTTAGATTCCCCAGTACCCATGCAAAGCTGGATGCACAGAGTGGCTCATGCATCAGGAGTTAGTTTGCAGTGGATGGAGGCCCTGGTGAGCCCATATTCTCTCTCTCTCTCTCTCTCTCTCTCTCTCTCTCTCTCTCTCTCTCTCTCTCTCTGTCTCTTCTCACTGCTTGCAAATAAATAAGAAAAATTTATTTAAAATATAATAAGGATAGAAGCCATTAATGACTACTGCACAACAGGAATAGAGTTTAACTGCTGAGCAACACTGATTCAAAGAACCTCTCTTGAGGGTAGGGTGGACTTCAGTGGTGGAATATGGGCTTAGCATACATAGGCCCCTGGGTTCAATCCCCAGCACCAAAAATAATGTAATAAAATCAAAGCCTGTCTTTATAAGAAGTTGTTTTTGAAAAGGTGCTGAATGAATCATTCTTATAATTGCAATCCTGACTTTTACTTTTCAGACTTAACTAAACGAGCTGACTGTAATGCCAAGTTGCCCTTCATCTGTGAGAAATATAATGTATCCTCATTAGAGAAATATAGTCCAGATGCTGCAGCTAAAGTACAATGCTCCGGAAGGTGGATTCCTTTTCAGAATAAGGTAAGAAGAGAATGGCTACATTGTGTGAACCGTGGTTGTGCCTGAGCCTGCTGCATGACTGAAGGCAGAATGGCAGACGGTCAGACACTTGCCTGAAATGACCTCTGTACAAGCCTTTGCTGTTGTCAGAAACATGGGAGAAAAGCCAGCGCTAGGGCTGCAGAGATGACTCAGTGGCTCAGTGTGTTGCCTACACAAGCATGAGGGCCCACGGAGACCTGAGGTGGGTTCAACTCTCCAGAACCTCCGCAAACAGATGGGGTTGGCCATGCATGTCTGTCACCCCAGTCCTGTGGACAGCAAAGACCAGGGAATGGCTGAGCTCACAATCAGAATCAGTAAGAGACCCATTGCAAGGAAAACCAGGTAGGTGAGTGCAGCTGCTGGCTAGCCCATGGGGTCAAGCGTGTGAGGCACCATATCAGTCAGCACATGCATGTGCATAACCACACATACTACACATATGAAAAAAAAGCCAGCTCGAAAGTTAGCCATGCCAGCCTGTCTCTCAAAGCATGGCATCTCGATTATGCCCTTTGCGATACCTAAGTTGCTGAAGTTGATCTGTGGGTGGCCAGCAAGCACTCAATAGTCACGACTGGCTCTTTGACATGAGGAATCTGACTTCTTTCTGGCTGCTGTTTTCTTCAAGGAGAAAATCCAAGCCACATAGCACCTCCCAGACTACTCTTGAGAGACTCCATGTACACTTCAAAAGTTTAATCATTGATTTCGCTCCAAAGGGGAGTTTATGATGAAATAAGTTTGGGAAATGCTATGTTCTGTGTCTACCTCTCTGAGATGCACAGACCATGTTGGGATATGTAGTGGTTAGGAATGTGGGCAGCTAAAAATGAAATTGTCACTGAATATTGCAACACTTGTTCTCTTACATCAAAGGAGTTTAAAGGTCAGCAAAGTGGGTTGGTTAAACACTCTGTGACGTCTTCAAAACCCAGCTCCTTGACTTCTGCTCTGTAGTCCTCAATAGAAAGCTGCTCTCAAATTTCAGGTGGTCTCTCTGGGGTCTTTTCTAGAAACCACCCAGTGATTTTGCCTACGCTTCATTGGCCCATCCAGGCTGTGAAAAGACAACCAAACATTGAGGGCTGGTTTGGGGCCTACTGCTCCACAGTGATCACAATGTCAGAAAGAAAAAGGAAGAGATGTATTTGGCAGGCAGGCATCTGTAGTAATGCTGGGGGTGGGTTTTCTAAGTGTTGTGCTGGGAACTGACCCTAGGGCCTCACACACACTAAGCAGTGTACGTTCCTAGTCCCATTTGGACTTGAAAAAGGGAAGACTGTTTTTAATTCTCCAAGATACGGGGACTATGCTAATGGTATAGTTGGTAGAAACTTGAATTAAAACACCTTGTCAAGAGAAGGAGAGTCGCTTTCTTTTATGATGTGCTACTGGGGATCAAAAGGTGAGGATGAAGAGCCCAGTTTAACAGTAGATGGACAGTCTGAATACTGGCCTCATCACTCTGTGGTCCCTTTGCTTCTGAGTCAAGTTACTTGACTTTTCTTTGCCTTAGTGTCATAGTCAGCCACACGCCTCTGGGATAAATCTTCAAACCAGGCACGATTTGAGGAGGAAAATTTATTGAACAGATCTAGGGGAAGTTAAGGAAAAAGGCTGGCCCCTTTTCACAGATCCAAGCAGAGACAGAGACAGAAGCCCAGCACCAGCACCAAGCAAGCACACTGTAACACACTGTGATTCACAAAATGCAGATCTCCAGACCAGGGTTCTGGCTCTTCTTTTGCATCTCTATCCTTAGTATTTTACATCCAAATTAGAAAGGGTCAGTCCCCAGGAGGCTAGGCCAAAGTGGCACTTCCTCCCGCCAGAAGCCTGGAGACAATAATTTTAATAAATCCTTAATTCTTTTGGGGGACATTATTCAAACTACCACACTTAGTTTTATCAATTGTTTTGAGAATTAAATAAGATCAAGTACAAAAACTGCTTAGCACATAAAAAATGCTCAGGAAATGAGAGATCTTAAAAAAAAAATATGTCACAAGCTGTGTGTGGTGGCACACGCCTATTATAATCCTAGCACTCAGGAGGCTGAGGAGCAAGGATCACTTTGAGTTAGAGGCCAGCCTGGGGCTACAGAATGAAACCCTATCTCAAGGGGAAAAAAAAGGATAGAAAAATATGTCATTGTTTGAAACAAATCTTTGATTGTTTAGATTGAACATGTAGATTTAAAATCTTGTGGTACTGTTAGTGAATTTTCACATCTCAGAGACTGAATTAGTAATCCTGAATTAGATGAGACATTCCCTACTGCGGGCCTTTCGTGTGTCTGGAGTCTTATGCTTCATATATTTCTTTGCTTACAGTGCTTTTTAAAGATCAAATCCAAGTCTCTTACATTTTCTCAAGCAAGTAGCACCTGTCATTCCTACGGCGGAACCCTTCCTTCTGTGTTGAGCCAGCGTGAGCAAGGTACCCACTAAATTGGGGAAGTATGTCATTTGGTTAACTGGGAGTTGAGCTCAGGACCTCAAAGCCGCTTTGCAAGTGCTCTATCCACTGAGCCACACCCCCCACAGCTGAGAAACATGTTTTATTCTGATCTGAGAGCCAAGTTATTTTTGGGAGGCTGTGGGGAAATAGCATGAAATAATCCGGTTGAACTACTTTTTCACAGAACAATTAAAGGTTCTTCATAAAAGGTATTCATAAGCATTTTTAGTCTACACACCAATCTTCAATTTCAATAAATCAAACGCTTCTCTAAAAATTTCTTCTTTACAGATTTTATTACCTCCTTGCTTCCGGAAATGGACGTCAGTTTATGGATTGGTCTGCGATGGACTGCCTATGAAAGAATAAACAAATGGACAGACGGCAGAGAGTTGACATACAGCAACTTTCACCCACTGCTGGTTGGTCGGAGGCTGAGAATACCAATAAATGTGAGTTTTATTTCAACAGCCATCTGCACAGTGATGTGAAATATCTGTGTCTCCCATAAGTGATTGGTTTAAGAACAATAGTCTCCTTGAAACCATGACACATCCATGGTATATTGTATACATTATCTGTGAATAATTAATTAATAATTAATCATTTTTCCTAATTCTGACTACATGTTCTAACATCATTTGTTGCATATGTTTGAATTTGTTAGAAGCAATATAAAATGTCTTCTCTATCATTTATTAGGAACGTGTATATGAGATATATACAATCACGCACCACATTTCAGTCAATGTTAGGTCACCTGTACATCAGGGTCTAATAAAATTACAACGGAGTTGAAAATTTCCTATTATAGCCATTGTAACAACATGGCATGGTGTCCTGTGTACATTTCTGGTAATGGTAGTGTAAGCAGATGTGCACTGCCAGTCATATAGAAGTAGAACGTATAGCTATACTCATTACACAATACTTGATGATAATGAGTGACAGTGTTGCTGGTTTATGTTTACTATTTTGATTTTTTTAAATTAAATTATCTTTATTATCCATAGTTAAATACACTGAATGAGCAAATAATGTGTTGATGTCCCCAATTCCCCAATTTCCCTCCTCTCTATATCCAGTCAGCTGGGTATCCTCCTCCATGGGCAAACTGGATCAGTCCATGGGGTAGGGGTTATGGATAGCCTAGGAGTCAACCCAGTTCCATCCCCCTTTGTATGTTGCTACTGAGGGGGGCCATGTCTCTGGATATTCTCCTCCACCATGGCTCTTAAAATCTTTCCACCCCCCTCTTCCGCTTAGTTCCCTGACTCAAGGTGGGTATTAAGGCTGCTTTATTGTTGAGGTCTTAGGGGCCTCTGTCTGTTTTTATGCCAGTACCATGCTGTTTTAGTTACTATGGCATTGTAGTATGTTTTTAGATCCGGCATGGTGATACATCCTGAGTTTTTTTTTTTTTTTACTTAAAATAGTTTTAGCTATCTAAGGTCT
>PVHP010049511.1:0-12137 GCA_004024765.1 Zapus hudsonius
AGTCAAAGGTTCTACATATTGGTTCTCGGGAACCCTTCCTCTCTGGAAGTTAGTGAGTGTGGCCTGTGGACACTGCTTGGTAATTTTTAGAGCCTTCCTCCTTAGATTTCTCCCCTTTGAAGGGTGGGGCATCTCAGGCTCAGACCTGTCTTGGTCTGGGACAGGTCTGGGTGTGTCTGAATCTGCTCTGATTATAAGCGTCTGTGGCAGGGAGGGGGCCTGGGCTGCCGCTTGAGGTGCTGAGCCCCTGAGGCCACCCCAGAAAAAGCTCCCTGGTTCTGTTCTGGGAGATCGGGGAAGGTCTCCAATTGTATAGACCAAGTCTAGGAATGGGTACAAAGCCTTGTCCTGCACATGACTATGCCCTGGGGAGGGAGCTCCAGCCTCACTGAATCAGAGAGGCATGGAGGGGGACATAGGAGAAGGAGTAGCCAAGTGGGCAGGGCCACGTCACTGGTAGACTTGGTATGTGCCAAGCACTGTGAGAAGTATTTACACTATGATTTCCTATTAGCTATGATCTCCTAATATTTATTTATTTAGATTTTTTGAGGCAGGGTCTCACTCCAGCCAAGGCTGGCCTAGAATTCACTCTGTAGCCCAGAGTGGCCTCAAATACATGGCTACCCTCCAATCTCAGCCTTCTGAGTGCTGAGATTAAAGGTGTGAGTCACCACACCTGACCTCCTATTATTGATTATTCCATTTTATTGAATGAGAAATTAAGGATGCCAGGAGTGATGGCTCATATCTATAATTCTAGCACTCGGGATGCTAAAATAGGAGGATCACCATTAGTCCACCCTAGGCTACAGAGTGAGTTCCAGGTCAGTGTGGGCTAGAGTGAGACCCTGCCTCGATTCCCCCTCAACCCCCACACACACATTTTAAAAAAAGAAAAGTAAGGCTAAAGCCAGGTATGATGGTGTATGACTATAATTTCAGCATTTGGGAATTGAAGGCAGGAAGGTCAGGATCTGAGAGCCAACTTCAGCTACATATTAAGTTTGAGGCCAGCCTGGACTACATGAGATCCTGTTTCAAAAAAAAAATGTAAGTAATGGTGAACAGTGGTCAATAAATAGTTTTATATCCTTATAAAATAAAAAGCTAGGCATGGTGGTACACACCTTTAATCCCAGTACTTGGGAGGTAGAGGTAGGAGGTTGTGAGTTTATGGCCAGCCTTGGACTACAGAGTGAGTTCCAGGTCAGCCTGGGCTAGAGTGAGACCCTACCTCAACACCCCACCCCAAACAAAAAAGTTACTTAAGCTAGGAAGAGGCAGAACTGGTATTCAAATCCAAGGCCAGCTGTTCAGAACCCTTCCTCCTAATCCCTTACCTTATAATAACAGCTACTGTACATAGTATTCACTTGTATGCCTGTCTGGCTCACATCCTGGACAAGGCCCCCAAACAACCTCCCACCCATGGGCTGTCAATGATGCAGGCTCCCACACCCACGCCCCATGCCATCATTTTCCCTGTATCTAGACGAGCCCCTCTCGCAGTGTGCACACACCTGAGTGCCCCCCACCCCCTGCACTCTTTGCCATAGGACCCCCCCCAACCCTTGTTCCCGCTCACCTCACCTCACGGGCCAGTCCTCTGCAACTCATGCAGCCCACAGCAGTGCCTGTCCTCTGCCGGAGTTTCCCTACGGCTAGAGACGCCCTTGACCTCCCGGGACTTGCAAGGGGAGTCTGAGGAGAAGGGGAACCCCAGCTTGGCTATGTATCTACAGCCAGCAGACAATTTGGCATAGAGTTTGTGACAGCCTGCCCTCTAGCGGCTGCTGTGGGAGGCAGCGAAAGGCGCTGCTCAAAGAACACAGCCTGGCTTAGCCAGGGAAAGAGCCTTGTTGCGGAACGAATCCAGTGTTCACAGCTAGCTGAACTCCAAATCCAAATATAGGACTGGCCCCTCCTCAATAGTGGCTCTAGTCCCATGGCCAAGGGGGAAATGACAGAATGAGGATCACCCAGGTACCTTCTGTGCTGAAAGGGCAGGCATTTGGGTGGGGGAATCCGGACTGTCGGGTCCCACCGACCTGGGGGGAGCACTGTCACCTCCTCTAGGAAGGCATCCAGGGCTGCCAGAAGGTCCTGAAGGTTGCTGGCTCGACGAACTGACCTCTGGAATTGCTGCATTTAGGGCCACAGAATGAACAGTAAATGCAGATTTGGACTCTAGAATGCATTTCTGCTTGCATTTTCTCAAAACTAGACACACAGGCTAAAGGCAGAAAGGCTTGAAGGCATGTATTCACTCATTTCTGGAATATAGTATGCCTACCCTAGGCCAGTAATAAGGCTACATTGGTAGCCATGGAAACTTCAATCCCTGTGTTAAAGACATAAAGCCACACTCTTCCTTACTGCTATTCTAGGTCACCTATAGAATCCACACACACCCACAGAAACCCATGTGTGCGTGCACACGTGTATAAACACCTGCCCAACACACCAGGTCACTTAGGAGGACAGCTGCTGCCCAACCCATCTCATGGTAGCCCCTTCCTGGGGTGGGGGGGTCCTAGGAGGAGACAGAAAAAAACCTGCAGAAAGTACAGAGTGTCAGAAAAAGTCAGAAGCTACTTTCCCATGGAGAAATCGGGACTGCCCACTGATAAGGCCACATCTGACTTTTGGACACTTAGCTATGACCTTCTTACCGGCTGATACACACACTCAATCTGACCCTTGGGTACCATTCCCCAAATACCCTCAGGGAAGTACTCAGAGACCACCCTCTACCGTCCTCACTAAAGCCCCTTCTAGGTTCCAGGAGTCCTGACTCCTCCTTAGTGGACTCACCTACTGGGCAGGGATCCCTCAGTCAGAGGCCCCAGCACAACTGGATTCCGAAGACGCACAAAGGCCCCTCGTGGCTGTGCCAGGAAACCCAGCTCTCCTGCCAGCACAACTGCTGCCTCTGCCCCTGGTGGAAGCTTCCATCTCAAGGGGTTCTGAGCCTGGGTGGCACCGTGTTTGAGAGATTATAGGGAGAGGGGAATGTTGGTGCAAACTTGACTACTGAGGAGCCTTGTCCAAGGAAGGACCACAAACCAGTACCTTTAGAGGAACATCCTCATCGTGAGAAGCTGTTCTTAGACGGGTGGACCCTACAAAACAGAAGGATTCAGTACTTAAAACCTGGGTTTTGGGAGTGGGATTTGTTGTCAACTTGACCTGTTAGTAATCTTGGATGGGTCTCTGATGTTGTTTACAGGAAGGTAGCCCTGTCAGTTGGGGGTGGGATGTAAGTAGGCTCAGGGGAGCTAGAAGCAAACATACCTTCCCGGGAGGGCAGTGCAGGAAGGAAATTCCAGAGATTCAGGGAGTCAACAAGTCTAGGAAAGGATTGCAAAACCCTGCCTAAGGCTATATAAAGGGGAAGGAAATCTCCCCACATTCTCCTCTGTCACTGCCCACCGCCCTCGGGGGCAATGATAAAACACACACACATACACACACACACCACTTATGGGTGGAAGAGCACGCGTTCTCTCTTTACTGTTCTCTCAGATCTCATTCCCCATACCTCTACCATAAATGAAATATATAGAGCTCCTTGCCAATCAGGGAGCTATTGGTCTATGATAAGAACCTGTGAGGATGATGTGCAAATAGCCAATCAGGACTACCTCCTGAAACCTATTAAGCTAAGCCCCTCTTGGCAAGCTGTCAGGTGCCGTCCTGAGATTAAGCCAGGGTGTGCCTCCAAAGGCCCCCAAAGGCTTTCGCCCCCAACATATCCCCCTTTTCTTTTATTAAAAAAATGGCTCAGGATTGTGTCTGTCTTAGGTTGTCCATGGCAAATTACACTCTTACCCGTCATTGGAATTCTGACCTCCAAGCGTCAGAACCCTGTCTTAGGTTGATATGTATTTCCATGGATCTTACCTGTCTCTGACTACCGATCCTTATATGGGGGGAGGATCGGTCACCCATAGCTGCCATGGTTTGCTTAATTAGCTGTGCTTGCAGTTGTTGGCGCATCTGAGATTGGCAAAGCATTAATGCACATCAGACCAAGAGTTCTTATCGTAGACGCTATGGTTGGGCTATGCACTTTAACAATAAAGATTGGGTTAGGTTATTAAATTCATAAGTTAGCAATAAAGATTAAACTCATAAGTCCAATGACTAGTTAACATATATGACAGCTGTTTAGACATTTTTGCTGCAAAACATCAATTATACAAAGTCCCACAATAGAACGAATACAATAGAACGAACACATCACAATGTCATTAATTATCCAATGATACCAAGTCATTCCTGCATAGGAACAATTCACTGATCAAGAATCGTAAGTCCAGTTTTAAATTGTCCATTTAATTGATCCCGGATGTTCAGAGCTTGGGCAGCCACAGAAAAAAAATTATTGAGTGTCTGTGCTGTAGAAACTGAAGTAGCAAAAGTGACAGCAGCCGTAGTAGCCATCACAGCTGAAACAGCAATTGCAGCAATGATGACAGAAATTCTTTTCTTACGAACTGCAATTGATGTATGAGGAGAACTGACGTCCACAGGAACTGAAATATATTGAGGTATCTGCAGTACTGTACTTAATAGCATTCTAAACTTACACCCTGGAGTAGGGAATATCTTAAAGAGTTAGTTCAAGTATACGAAATAAGACAATTGTTGAAATAATATCTTAGATGGAAATGCTGTGATCATCCGCAACAAAGCACAGCAGTGTCCAATCCTGTCAAATTTTTTTTTATTTGTTTGCTTTTGGTTTTTCGAGGTAGGGACTCGCTCTAGCCCAGGCTGACCTGGAATTCACTGTGTAGTCTCAGGGTGGCCTTGAACTCATGGCAGTCCTCCTACCTCTGCCTCCCGAGTGTTGGGATTAAAGGCGTGCGCCACCATGCCCAGCCTGTCAAATTTTTGAAAAGGAAAACCTGTGACAACCAATGTTGTTAGCTTAATTAAATTATTCCAACACATTTATCTGATAGGAGGATAGAAGCCACAATGACTGAAATTAAACCTTACAAGTCAAATGATGACTACCTGGTAGTATTAGCATAAACAAATAGAGCCATCTCCTTAAAACTCACAATGCTCTTTGATGTGAGAACCCATCCTAAATACCAGTAAGCAACTTCTATCCCAGAAACTCAATTTGTCCTTGACAAAGAAATATAGCTAGTCTTGGTGAGTACCCCAAGAGTTCCTCTTGTGCATTTCTTTTTTTTTTTAATCTTAACCATTTGTATCATATTCTTTTATTTACAGATGCATTTTGTTATATAAGCAATGACATTATTTTTGAGAATTCAGTAGCTTTTTTTAAGTCTTAAATATATATTTATTGTCCATAATGAGTTACATTATTCAGTGGGCAAACAATGAGTTGTTATCCCCAATTCCCCAATGCCCCCCCTCCCTATCCCCAATCAGCTGGATATCCTCCTCCGTGGGCTGTCTGGATCAGTCCTTGTGGCAGGGGACCCTGGATAGCCTAGTACTCAGCCTGGTCCTCCTGGCCCAAGTGTGTTGTTACTGAAGGGTGCCATGCCTCTGGATAGTCTCCCCCAACACGGCTCTTACAATCTTTCCGCCCCCTCTTCCGCATAGTTCCCTGAGTCGTGGTGGATGAGTATTAAGGCTGCTTTAAGGTTGTGAGTTTAGGGGTCTTTGTGTCGAAGATCGTTGGTTTCTGTCTCACTGGCTTATCCTGTGGAGATTGAATGTCTGTGGCTGTGAGTCCTCTTGTGCATTTCTTAACCCACAAATAATTTAGTCACTAAACCAATAGCTATAACTGGAGTGATCAGGTCCAGTGTTAGCAGTGGTCAGCCTATGACAGTCACTTCTTTTATAAGTTGCCATGACTAGCCTTTCTGCAAAATTCCCAAAATTAAGAAAGACACTTTCTAGGGGGCATTCTCCCCCTTCTTTTTTATTTATAAGCAAGCAGAAAACATATAGTACTTATAGCAGATAATGTCTCTAACCATTGAGCAATACATAAGAAAAGAAACATTATGTTTTTTTTGACTCAGTTTACCTATACAATCATGGACTTCAGCATCATAATTCTCCTTGGAAATTTATTTCCTTTACATTCATCATAAATCCATTGGCCAGACGAATTTATGAGGAAATATTGGAAAATATGTCCATTTCTGGGATTTGGCAATAGGAAGAGCTCTTGTCCTATAGTCAAAAGCCAGCGGAGCACAAAAGTATATGCTCTTTTTTTTGTTAAGTCCATGAACCCTAGTAATTGCTTTCATAGGAAAATTGACATCTAACACATATTTGTCTTTACTATATTTTAAAATGTTACCTTGAAACTTTTGGATATATATGACAATTTTCCAATGGTAGAATTTTCAAAACTGATCGAGGTTAACCTGGGAAGACAGAAATCTGTATCATAGTTAAAATTCAAGCATGATAGAATTAGGAAAATGTCTCAACCCAGAATGAGGAAATTTTATTAGCCAATTAAGCATTTTGTCATCCTCCTGTCTCCTCTCTGTCTCATATGTTATAAGGCTTTTATAGAGGAAAAAAAGCTTTAAACCAAATCAATTGAATTTAGTCTGCAGGGCCTTTCCTTCTCAGCCATCTCTTGGGGAAAGAAAGGCCATATCGGATTCCTTAGTTCATAGGCAACAAAGACCAATAACCAAAAAAGAGGCAAAACTCAAAATCATGAAGGCAAAAATCAATTTCTTGAGTTGCTGGTCTTCCTACAAACAAAAGGCTGTACTCCCTGGGGCAAGCGCTGAGTGACCATTGTTTTTTTGGCCCCAGGGTGCCTGCACCTGGAATTCTGGCAAGGCGGAAACCTGCGTTTTAGACTGACTGAAAGATATCTTTTTTGTATATAGTTAGCAGAATTTTATAACCCAAACCAAAGATTTCCTTGTACCAAGTCCATAGACAGGGAAAAAGCCTTATAAATTTAAGTTAAGTCTCTCAGACCTCCAAGCCTGACCTTCTGACATAAGCACAACGCTCTTAGCATTGGGTTCTGTGACTATGACAGTTGAATTTGCATCTCGTGGAAAGGAGAGAAGCTAAGAATTCGCCAAGGCTCCTGGCCAGCTCGTCCTGGCCGGATGTTCCCAGAGCTCTTTGTCTAACTTGCCCACCTGCCTGGCCGCCCTGGGGCACACGGAGCGCAGTCCTTGGGTCCAGCCGGTCACGCAGTCCTTGGGACCGGACTGCTTCGGCAAGCTTCTCCGCAGGGCAGAAGCGCGACGCCTGGGCCCGGGTGGCCGTGACAGCCGCCACCATGCACACTCCAGCTCGCTCAGGTCCAGCGCGCTGCCGCGGACCCACTGCCTACCCGCTGCTCCCTCCACCTCCTCCAGAAACCAAGGAGTATGCTGCTCTATAGCCTTTAGGGAAACATGAGCAGTTTTCCATAACAAACATTGACCTCCAGATTGCATCTCATGGAAAGGAGAGAAGCTAAGAATTCCCCGCCAAAGTTCCCGGTCATCTCGTACTATTCTCGGCCAGGGCGTCCGCGGAGCTCTTTGCCTTTTTTTTTTCTTTGCCTCTTTGCCCATCTGTCTGGCAGCCCCGGGGTGCATGGAGCGCGGTCCGGCCCCCATCTTCCCTTCTATGCCATGCAGAAAAGAAGTCAACTTTTATATACCACCACTCTTGAATTATTCTCATTAAAACCAAAATTGCTCCCACTTTTACTTGGACTAGAGCAGAGCGTGTCCGTTCCCCCCTTCCCCGGGCTGCAGTCCCGGGGACCTCTCTATACAGGCCCATCTTTCTCTTATCGCGAACCTCAGTCACTCTTACTGACCCTTCTAGTCGCTTCACCACAAACCTCAGTCGCTCTCGGCATGCCTCACTTCCTCTTGGCCACTTTCAGTGAACCTTCTCATAGCCACTTCTAGTGAGCTTTTAATTCTCTATTTTCGTCACTTAGTACACTTTAATCTCGTCGCTTCTACCTTGAACCTTAGCTGCCCTCTCAGCAAGCCTCACAGCCGTCACTTTTACCGCGGACCTTTTGCCTCTCTTACCTAGGTTAATTTTATGGATCCTCTAGTTTCCTTTTCGTTTCCCTTCCGTTTCCCTTTTGTTTCCTGGGTTTTGGCACCACTTGTCACTGCCCACTGCCCACGGGGGCAATGATAAAACACACACACACCACTTATGGGTGGAAGAACATGCATTCTCTCTTTATTACTCTCTCAGATCTCATTCCCCATACCGCTATCATAAATGAAATATATAGAGCTCCTTGCCAATCAGGGAGCTATTGGTCTATGATAAGAACCTGTGAGCATGATGTGCAAATAGCCAATCAGGACTACCTCCTGAAACCTATTAAGCTAAGCCCCTCTTGGCAAGCTGTCAGATGCCATCCTGAGATTAAGCCAGGGTGTGCCTCCAAAGGCCCCCAAAGGCTTTTGCCCCGACATTCCTCCCCATGCCTGTTTGCTGGTGTGTGTGTGTGTGTGTGTGTGTGTGTGTGTGTGTGTGTGTGTGTGTGTGTGTGTGTGTGTGTGTGTGTGTCTGGTGTTGGTTATGGCTTCTTTCTGTGTTTGGAGGAACTTTCCCTAAATCTGTAACTTCAATAAATCCCTTCCTCCTATATCTGTGCCTGGTTGAAAGGTTAATCCCAGCAGCATGTGGCTGATTATGACAGCCCTACAGGGCTCCCCAACCACCTTTGCCACTGACAAGCTGTGAGGACTGGAGTCTCTCTGAACCTCAGTTTTTTCATTTCTAAAATGGGGGAAATTGTGGTACAACCTTCCAGGGTAACTGAAGATTAAATGAGATGCTGTATGCAAAGCTCCTGGCACAGTGCCTACCAGGAACATCCCTTCAGAGAGCAACCACCCTTCTAATGCTCTCATTTTTTCTCCCCTCACTATCTTCCTCTTGTTCATGAGTCCTTGGCTGAGGTCTGAGCCAAGCCTAGGCCATTCCTGGCCCAGGACAGTGTAGTTACTAGAAGATATCTAGGATCCTTTACTCCAGGCTTGATACTGGGCTCAAAGAGGAACCTCTCACCCCAGCAAGGCCTGGTGGTTGTAGTCTGAATGTGATGCTGGGGTCTCTGTAACAGCAAAGCCTGAAGCTGCCCTCTTGCCTCTGGGCTCAGTGAGTCCACTCCAATCACCTGCTCTGGAGAATCGATATGGTGCTCAAGCCCCCTCTTGAGAGCTTCGTTCACCCATCTCCCACCTGCCTCTCCCCTCTCCAGCCCCTTTCCCTCTGGGAGTCTTGAGAAATGTAGGGGGCTTATGAACTCACTCCTCTATTCTGTTTTCTATTGTTTTTGAAACAAGGTCTCAGTATATAACCCTGGCTGGTCTGAAACTTGTTATGTAGAGCAAGCTGGCCTTGAATTTACAATGATACTCTTACCTCTGCCTGTGAGGTGCTGGGATTATAGATTATAGTTGTGTATCATACTTGGTTGCTTTTTAATTTTGGGGTGGGCTGAGTTGAAATGGACCCTGGAAGATTCTTTTTTTTAATTCATTTTCAAGGAGAGAGAGAGATAGAAAGAGAGAGAGAGAGAGAGAGAGAGCGCACCAGGGCCACCACCTTATGGGTCTGGCTTATGTGGGTCCTGGGGAATTGAACCAGGGGCCTTAGGCACTGGAGGCAAGTGCCTTAACCCCTGAGCCATCGCTCCAGTCCCAACCCTGGAAGATTCTAATACTTAGAGTGGAGCTGGTAAGATGGATTAAATGCATTTGCTTGCAAAGCCTGATTGCCCACGTTGGATTTCCCAGTACCCATGTAAAGCCAGATGCACAAAACTGCACACACATCTGGAATTTGCGGTGGCAGGAAGCCCTGTCATGTCCATACTCACTCTCTCTGTCTCTCTCTGTCTCTCTCTGTCTCTCTCTGTCTCTCTCTTTCTCTTTTGAATAAATAAATAATAAGCCAGGTGTGGTGGCACATGTCTTTAATCCAAGCACTTGGGAAGCAGAGGTATGATCCCCCATGAGTTCAGGGCCAACCTGAGACTACATAGTGAATGAATTAAGACTTAGAGGGAACTCCCTAGGAAATGCAAAGTCTACCCAGGCCCTCTCTGCAAAGACTTCTAACCTACCCACAAGTTCCAGGAGGCTCTGTGCTGGACAGTCCAGCAGTACAAGGACCTCTGCCAGCAGGTTGCGGAGCTTCTGGAGGCTGGGTAGTGGCAGGGTGGGGACATGGGGAGCTCTCTACCGGCCTGCACCCACTTCTAACTTCTCCTCGAACAGCACCCACCTTTGAAGGGGGTGGATAGTGTTAGTGGGAAATCTCCCATGTCTAGGAGCAAGGACATGGGAGCAGGAAAAAGGTTACAGCGAGTATCTGTGGTCCAGTAGTATAGAGTATGCCTCTCTCTGAGCAGTCACCCCTCTTCAGGTCTCAGAATTCAAAACTAGAGTGCAGAGGAGGCTGAGTATCATCCCCAAGGTTGGAAGATCAAGGAAGTCTTGATTTTTGGGAAGGACCCCATAGAACTAGCTGCCCACTCACCTGCGGGTCTCCCTCCACTCCAGTGCCTGGGGCCAACTCAGCAACTCATTCAGCTGAATGAAGAGCAGAGGGTCCTGGGATGTCTCCAGTTCCCTGCTGCCTGTGTCCGAGGGACCATCAGGGCTGGAGCTAGGGCCAAGGACACTGTCTAGCTCCCCTGTAGGCACAGTTTCATGAGCAGTGGAGGCTTCAAATTCCTCCTGGCCTGGCAGCTTCATCTTGGAGAGGCTCACACAGAATCGGGGAATGGTGCTTCCTGGAGGCCCTCTGGCTGCCTGCATTTATACTTCACTGCTCACAACACGGGCAGAGGAAGGCTGCTGGCTCCAGAAAATACTAGTCATCTCCTCCCCTACCTGCTTCCCAACCCTGCTGGCTTGAGCCTATTTGTAAGACTCACATGGCATTTCCAGACCCTCCAGAAATGCCAACCCAAGATCGAAGTGTCTGTGCATTTCCCATGGGATCAGGTCTGACCCCATAGTATTTTGTGTAAATAAGTAGGAGTGGGGCTGAAGAGATTGCTCAGTGGTTAAGGCACTTGCCTCCAGTGCCTAAGGTCCCAGGTTCAATTCCCCAGAACCCACATATGCCAGACCCACAAGGTGGTGGCCCTGGTGTGCACTCTTTCTCTCTCTGTATCTCTCTGCTTGAAAATGAATAAATAAAATATTTTTAAAAATAAGTAGGAGTGGATGGCTGGCCTGGGTATGACACCCCCAGCTTGTACCAAATAGAAACACCACAGTACAAAACTGTTTTGATTGTCAACAACATGCATTTGGACAAATGGAACTAATAAATAACAAGGCCTGTGGAATCCAGGCAGGGGAAGGGAGGCTGTGGGTAGCAGCCCTACCTGTTAAGTAGGTTAATAATTGAAAGTGGACGCAGGTCATGGAGAACACGATAACTGTGTCCAACATTGGGATCTGCCTTTAACGCCATTCCTCACTCAGGACAGAGGAGTAAACTATGATATATATGTGAAAGAGTTTCTGGAGGGCTGGAGAGATGGTTTAGTGGTTAAAGAGCTTGACACGCAAGCATGAGGACCTGAGGACACTTACTTATGGCAAGAAGGAGGCAATTCAATACCATGGTGGCCCCCAGGCGTCACAGATAAAAGACAGGCAGCTGGGATGAACCTCCAAACCAGGTGCTGTTATAGGAGGAAAGTGAGACAGAATAGAGAAAGGTAGGCAGGTTTCAGCCAGGGTCAGAGGCCCAGAGGAAGCCAGAAGATGCCAAACACCTGATTCCTCATTTTGGCACAGAATGAACACTCCTTGCTTGGATTAGACTCGTGCCTGACATTGATCTACGACGCCCCCTGCTGTCCACAATCGAACACACTATGATCGCAGCCCACCCAGATATGGGCAGACTATGATCCATCCTCCAGATCAAATAACAAATCAGATCTTTCCCCGTCTACCTAAACTAAACCCTAAAAGGTGATGGCCCACCTGAGTCTGCCCTCTTCTTCCTGAGATCTCCAGCTCCTCAACTTCCCCATATGAGTCTCTGTTCCCAGCTCCACTCAGCTGTCTGGCCAGGTGGGGAAGGGAGACCTAACCCTGTCTTTTAATGTTTCTTTAGTTCTAGTCTCTCTGCTCTGTCTGATGGGCTCTATTTTC
>PVHP010049512.1:0-11882 GCA_004024765.1 Zapus hudsonius
TGGGATTACATGCCAGCCCCCCCTTTTTAAGGTACTAGGGATTTGATCTTGGGCCTCATACATGCCAGGCAAGTGTTCTACCACTGAGCTACACCACAGCCTAATCTTTATTTTTTTTCTAAACTCCTACTTTTAGGTTCCTTTCTGCTTTAGTCGGCTTCACTCATATCTCTGGAGTGTTTTTCAAAGACAGGAGGCAGCTTCCTGCCCAGGGCCTTTACAGTACCCTTCCCTTTGCTTGCAATAATATTCTGCCAAGATATGCCCCCATAACAACCCGTCAGAGTACTTCAGAAATATCACCTCAGAGCTGGAGAGATGGCTCGGCAGTTAAGGTGCTCACCTGCACAGTGTAACGACCCAAGTTCGATTCCCCAGTACCTACATAAAGCCAGATGTAGGGGCTGGAGAGATGGCTCAGCGGTTAAGGCACTTGCCTTCAGTGCCTAAGGCCCAGGGTTCAATTCCCCAGTACCCACATAAGCCAGACCCACAAGGTGGTGGCCCTGGTGTCCTCTCTCTCTCTCTCTCTCTCTCTCTCTCTCTCTCTCAATATCTCTGCTTGAAAATGAATAAAATATTAAAAAAAAAAACCCAGATGCTCAAAGTGGCACATGGATCTGGAGTTCATTTGCAGAGGCTGGAGGCCCTGGAGTGCCATTCTCTCTGTCTCTCTTCTATCTCTCTCTCTGCTTGTAAGTAAATAAATTTAAAAAAATTTAAAAAGAAAATACCACCTCAGTGAAACCTTCCCTAACTCCTCCCCTACTGGAAACAGCCCCTCAGCTAGCACAGTCTCTTCTCCAGAGCTTCTCCTTCCTTGGTTTCAGTTACCCATGGTCAACTGCAGTTGGAAATGACTAATTGGAAAGTTCTAGAAATAGAGAGTTTAGACATTTTAGTTTCATTCTGTGTCAAGGTACTGCAATGCCTATGTTCAAGAAAACCTCATTCAAGCTGGGCGTGGCGCACGCCTTTAATCCAAGCACTCAGGAGGCAGAGGTAGGAGGATCACCGTGAGTTCATGGCCACCCTGAGACTCCATAGTGAATTCCAGGTCAGCCTGGGCTAGAGTGAGACCCTACCTCGAAAAACAAAAACAAAAAACAAAAACAAACAAAAAAACCCACAAAAAACAAAACAAAACAAAAAACACAGTGCCTAGGGCAAGAGAAATGGCTTGCACACACACACACACATATATGTAATTTTTTTCTCTCTCTAGCCCAGGTTGATCTGTAATTCTCAGGCTGGTCTCAAACTCACCTTCTACCCCTGCCTTCTGAATGCTGTGGTTCTGGGATTAAAGGCATCCACCACCATGTTCCATATCCCATGTCTAATTATAATAACAGGTACTCATTGGCTCACTCTGTAGCTCTGGGTGGAACTCTATGTAGTCCTGGTTAGCCTTGAACTTGTTAGCAATCCTCCTTTCTCTGCCTCCTGGAGTGCTGGTTTAGCAACTATAAAGCGCTATTCAGACCAGCTCAGTCCTGAGTATTTTGCCTATTTCACCTTCATAATAGCTCTATAAAGAAAAGTCAGGTCAGGGAACTATGCGGAAGAGGGGGCGGAAAGATTGTAAGAGCCGTGGTGGGGGAGATTATCCAGAGGCATGGCACCCCTCAGTAACAACACACTTGGGCCAGGAGAACCGGGCTGAATACTAGGCTATCCATGGTCCCCTGTCACAAGGACTGATCCAGACGGCCCACAGAGGAGGTTATCCAGTGGAGGGGGGAGGGGAGGGGAGGGCAGCGGGGAATTGGCGATAACAACTCATTATGGACAATAAATTAAAAAAAAAAAAAGTCAGGGCCGGAGGAGAGATGGCTCAGCGGTTAAGGAAGGCGCTTGTCTGCAAAGCCTAACAATCCGGGTCTGATTGCCCAGCACCCACGTAAAGCCAGATACACAAGGTGACGCATGCATCTGGAGCTCATTTGCAATGGCTGGAGGCCCTGATGCACCCACCCATTGTTTAAATTTAAAACAGAGACAATTACGGAATGGGGGTCCCAGTTAGTGAGCCCAAGGAAACGTGTGCATGTGTGTGTGGGGTTAAAATCCAACCAAAGACCGGACGCCCCGCGAGGTTTCAAGGGGGAAGCCACCCAGCTCCGAGAACCCCGGCGCCCCGCGGAAGCAGGAAGTCGCGGCGGGCGGGCGTCGCGCGCCGTGACGTCACGCGCGCGCCGGCGCCGGGGGGCGGGGGAGGAGGCGGGGCGAGGCGGGCCGGGCCGGGCCGGGCCTGGGGGGGGAAGAGCGGGTGGGGGGTGCGGCTGCACAGTGTCCGGGATCCCCAGGCCTGGAGGGGGGTCTGCGCGCGGCCGGCCGGCTCTGCCCCCCCCGTGTCCGGTCCCGAGCGGGGCCTCCCTCGGGGCCAGCCCGATGTGACGAGGCCCAGCCGGAGCCTGAGCACGGGAGCGGGTCCGTCGCGGAGCCGGAGGGCGGGAGGAACATGACATCGCGGAGGTGAGCGGAGCCCGGAGGGGCCGAGCCGAGCCGGGCCTGGTCCCCGCTGCTCCCCGCAGCGTCCGCTCGGCGTCGCTTCGGAGGAGGCGCCCCGGTTCCCGGGGGCTCGGGACGCGGGTTCCCCACGCTCGGTCTCCCGGGCCCGGGGGACGGGTGTGTGTCTCTGGGTGTGTGGGGGTCTCGGTCCTCCGCGCCCCCACCTCTCGGGTCCCCCTCCCCATTCATTTCCTGCCTCCCCGAGTTCCGGCGCCCACAGCCCCGGGATGCCCGCCCGTAGGCATTGGGGGGCAGGTAGAGCCTCCGGGGGAACCGCGGACAGCAGCGGCCCGGCTCGGCGCCGCATTCCTGACCCATTGCCTCATGAGAATTGCCTCATGGTGATTCCGAAATAACCCCGCGCGCTCGGGGAGGGAGAGAGGGAGGCGGGGAGGGGAGCCGAGCCGTGCGGGGTCACCCGGACGCATTGGGGGACTTCACCCTCTCCACCCCTCTTGACCTTTTTTGAGGTGTCCCCATTGCATCTTCCTTTTCCTTCACCTCTTCTGCGCCAGAAATGGAAAAACTGACGATGTGTGCAGCCACCAGAAGTATTTCCTTCCTCTGAGATCTTCGCTTTTGGGAGCTGGGAGGGAAGGGAGCTGTATAGTGGTTTCACCCCCTCAGGTGACTCGTGTCTGTTCCCCGGTTTACGGATCTGGGAAGTTGAGGCTCAGGATTCGAAACTAAAGGTCAGGAGGAGGATTAGTGAGTTAACAAGATCCTTTGAAAGCTCAAGGTAACAATACCAGTCCTAGCTTAACCTGTACTTTGTTTTTTACTAGAAGCCAACCAAACACCTTTAAATTCCTCACCACCATCCTATGAGGCCACTGGTCGAACCCTGTTCTAAAGATGAGTAAACTGAGTTTCCAAATGAAGTAGCTCAGCTAATCACTGGTGGAGCCAGAATCCCTCAAAGTTAATTGCCATTATTATTTTATAACTATTGCTAATTCTTTGCAAGCCTTTATTCTGTTGCTAAACACTAGTGTGACCTCTGGTTTTAAAATAATGAATACTGCTATTTTATATCACCACTCTATATGCGCTCACACATAAGCCTCATTGTCTATTCTTTTCCACGACTGTTGGGTTTTATGGCCACTGACTTAGACATTTTGAAAAATGGTTTCAAGCTGCTGGGTGTTTTTGAATGAGAAACTTCAAAATATTAGGAACGTCTCCTCAAAAATGCACCTGAATGCTATTCATTCATGGATCAGGAACAAAAAAGGAGAGGGAAAAAAATTGGAAACTCTTAGAAAATGATGATTTGGACAGGTCTCTTGGCAATCTGGGTAATATATAACTGCTTTTCAAACGAATGGTGTATAGCCTCAAATGTTCTAATTCTTTAGGGAGCTTTAAAATAAAACAGTTGTCTATTCTTTAATCTGTCAAATAGTCATTGAGACTTTTGTTCCTTGTTTCTGCTCTTCCAGACAAGCAAGGATCTGCTGCTTCAGGAGACAGAAAGACTTGGGTTGGGGGTGGGGGGAGGGAGTGAATGGTAATAGACCCTACATTGTCCAGCTTGTTAGTTTAGAAGCAAGGAGGTGTGGGCATAGGCCTGGCAGCAAGTGGTAAGATGACAGTTTGAAATGGAGCGATTTCTTCTCCCCTCCAGCCCTGATATTTCTTATGTACCTGTTATAGAAAAGTGTGTACCTTCTAGAAATTCATGTTAGGGACATGACATGCATATTTGGAGATTCTTGAGGGTTTTTTTTTTTTTTTTTGAGGTAGGGTCTCACTCTATAGTCCCAGGCTGGCCTCGAACTTACAGTGATCCTCCTACTTCTGCCTCCTGAGTGCTGGGATTAAAGGTGTGCTCTACTGTGCCTGGCTCCAGCTTGTTTTATTATTAAAAAAATTTTTTTTTGTTGTTTTTTGAGGTAGGGTGTCGGTCTAGTCCAGGCTGACCTGAAATTCACTATGTTCTCAGGGTGGCCTTGAACTCATGGCAATCCTCCTACCTCTGCCTCCTGAGTGCCGGGATTAAAGGCATGCACTACCACGCCCGGCTAAAAAAATTTTTTTAGGTGGTTTTAAGTTTTGAACCCAGGGCTTTGTGCAGGCTAGGTAAGCACTCTGCTGCTGAGCTACATCCTCAGCCTTGTTTTATTATTTAAAAATCAGCTTTATTGAGATAGAAATGTCATGTGATAAATTGCATGCACAGTTTGATAAATGTTGGCTTATGTACATGCTTGAGAAACCATCACGACAGTCAAGATAAGGAACATGTCTCTCGCCCCTTGTGAGGTTTCCTCAGGCCTCCCTCCCTTTTTAAAAAATAATTTTATTTATTTGCAAGCAGAGAGAGCAGAGGAGAGACAGACTAAGAGAGAATGGGCACGCCAGGGCCTCCAACCGCTGCACATCAACTCCAGATGCATGTCCCACCCTGTGCATCTGGCTTTACATGGGTCCTCAGGAATTGAATGTGGGTTGTCAGGCTCTTTAGGCTAAGCCATTTCTCCAGTGTCTGCTTATGCTCTTTTAAATCTGTTTTTTTGTTCTTAGGCAACCACTGTTGTGCTTTCTATCACCATAGAGTGGCTTGCATTTCTTAGACTCTTGTATGCATGGAATGAGACAATATGTAAACTTTTTTTGTTTCTTTTCTTTTGGTGCAGGGTCTCACTTCTAGCCCAGGTTGACCTGGAACTCATTCTGTAGTCCTGGTTAGCCAGGAACTCAAGAGGGCTAGGATTAAAGATGTGTGCCACATTCCTGGCTTAGTATGTACACTTTTGTCTGGCTTCTTTAACTCACTGTAAATATTCTGAGGCTCATTGTGGTGTTGCATGGCAGATAGTTCACTACTATCATACTGCTTAGTTCTCCAGTGTTCCTTTGTGGGACATAGTGGTTTGCTTATTTAGCCACATGTTGATGGGCCTTTGGTTTCTCTCCAGAGTTGGTCAGTCACACAGGATGGATGCTGTGGATGATTGTATTTGCATGGACACATTTCATTCCTCCACAGTAACTATCCACAAATTAAATGGCTGGATCTTATAGTAGATGAAGGTTTAGCCTTTACAGGAGTTGCCAGACTATTACAAAAGTACTTATCTGTTCCCATTCTGACCTGCACTCTGAGAGAGGTGCACACAGTTTATCCCCATACTCATCAGCACTTGATATAGTCAGTGCTTTTAAACATTTCATATTTATTTGTTTATTTATAAGGAGGGAGGGAGGGAGGGAATGAGAGAAAGAAGATGGGTGCACTAGGGCTTCCTGTTACTACAGACACTCTCCAGATACATGGGCCACTTTGTGCATCTGGCTTTATGTGAGTACTGGGGAATTGAACCTAATTCCCTAGGCTTTGCAGGCAAGCACCTTAACTGCTGAGCCATCTCTCCAGCCCCTAGTCAGTGCTTTTAATTTTAGCTGTTTTTGTGACTGTCATGGTGTCTCATAGCAGTGTTAATGTTGATTTTTCATAATCACAAGTAGTGTTGATCATTTTATGGCCTTATTTGACATCTCTATATTTTGATGTCTCTGTTTTTTACAAATATATATATATATATATATATATATATATATATATATATATATATATATATTTGGTTTTTCGAGGTAGGGTCTTGCTCTAGTCCAGGCTGACCTGGAATTCACTATGTAGTCTCAGGGTGGCCTTGAACTCATGGTGATCCTCCTACCTCTGCCTCCCGAGTGCTGGGATTAAAGGTGTGCGCCACCACGCCTGGTTTACAAATATATTTTTATTTATTATTTATGTATGTGAGAGATGTGTGTGTGTGTGTGTGTGTGTGTGTGTGTATGGGCATGCTAGGGCCTCTTACTGCAGCATACAAGCTTTAGCCATTTGCCTCTTTGTGCATCTGGCTTTATGTGGGTACTGGGGAATTGAATCTGGCCTGCAGGCTTTGCCAGCGAGTGCCTCTAACGAGCTTCCCAGCCTGAGAGTTCTTTATATAATTCTTTATCAAAATTGCAAATATTTTCTCTTAGGCTGTGACTTGTCTTGTGTATGTATGGGCAGACACATGCCAATGAGCACCATATAGAGGTCAGAGGCCAACCTCAGGTGTTAGACCTTGCCTTCCACCTTGCCCTGCTGTGAATACCAGATAGCTGGCCTGTGAGCTTTGGGATCCTTCTCTCTGTGCCTCTCATTGCTATAATGGCTTTAGGTGGGCTCTGGCGGTTTGTGCTGGTCATCCTGTGCAGCAAAGTATTGAGCTATCTCTCCAGCCTGTCTTTTCATTTTTCTTTTTCTTTTTCTCTTTCATTCTTTGTCTCTTTTTCTTCTATAATCTATCTATTATTTGTGAGGGGAGAGAGAGATAGAGATAGAGAGAGAGAGAGAAAGAAAGAAACAGAATGTGTGCTCCAGGGCTTCCAGCTGCTGCATAGGAACTCCAGATGCATGTGCCACTTTGTGCACCTGGCTTTACATGGATGCTGGAGAATTGAACTTGCATCTTTAGACTTTGTAGGCAAGTACCGTGACTGCTGTCTTTTCATTTTCTCCAGCCCCTGTCTTCATTTTTCAAACTGTAACAACATATTTAAAAATTTTGCATGTGTATGTGTGTGTAGGTGCCCATGTGTGCATGTGCATGTGGAGGCCAGAGGTTGATATGAGATGTCTTCTTTACCAATTTTTATTTTTAATCTTTAATTAATTAATTAATTATTTGTGTGTGTGTGTGTGTGTGTGTGTGTGTGTGTGTGTGTGTGTGTGTGCATGCCTGCACGCACGTGCATGTTCCATGCTAGGGTCTCTTTCCCCTGCAGACAAATGTTCCTCTCACTTTTCATGGGCAGCTAGGGAATTGAATCCAGGCTGGCAGGCTTTGCACACAAGTGCCTTTAACCACCGAGCCACTGTCCCAGCCCCATCAATTTGTTTTTATAAGGAGCATGCTTAGGATATTGCTTCTGAGAAATCTTTTTTTTTTTTTTTTTAGGTAGGGTCTCACTCTAGCCCAGGCTGACCCTGAATTCACTATGTAGTCTTACAGTGGCCTTGAACTCTCAGTGATCCTCCTACCTCTGCCTCCCGAGTTCGCCACCACTTTCCTGCTAAATCTTTGTTTTTGACGCAAGGTTAAACTCACTGTGTAGACAGGGCTAGTTTTAAACTTGTGGGTGATCCTCCTGCCTCTTCCTCTCAAGTGCTGGGTTATAGGTGTGTGCTAAACCTTAGCTCAAATGCCCTCTTCTCTTTTTTCATCCTCTACAAGTTTGTAGTTTCAGATTTATGATTCAGTTTGCATTTTTGTGTATGGCATGAGGTGTGATCACTGGTTCTCTTTCTTGCATGCGAGTATCTAGCTGCTCTAGCACTATTTATTTTATTGAGTTGGGAACTTGTGATTAATTTATGAACATACTGTGATTTGGTTGCTTCCATCATGTCCTCCTCTTTTGTCCCCTTTCCCTGCCCCGCCCTCCACTGAGGACCCTCTTTTTATTTATTTTTTTCTTTTCGATTTTTGAGGTAGGGTCTCACTCTAGCCCAGGTTGACCTGGAATTCACTCTGTAAGCCCAGGCTGGCTTGAACTCATGGTGATCCTCCCACTTCCGCCCCCTGCCCCAGTGCTGGGATTAAAGGCGTGTGTCCAGTTTCAGCACTAGTTTTTGAGAAGACTATCCATCTCCATAAAGTTTGCACCTTAAACACATGACACATATGTATATCTGTGGGGTGTGCATATGTGGGGTGTATGTATATTTGTGGGGTGTGTATGGGCATGCATGCCACTGACCTGCCACCCATTGTTATAGGGGACTTGGGATCACAGATGCATGTGCCACTCACACTTGTCTTCACGTGGGCACTGGGGAATTGAACCATGGAGCCTTGAACCACTGAGCCATCTCTGCAGCCCTGGGTTTGCACCTTTGATGGCAATCAGTTGTCCTTTTTCAGTGAGGTCTGTTTCTGGACTCTCTTGCACTAATCCTTCTGTCTGTCCTTAGGTCAGTGCACATGGCCTTGGTTATTGTAGCTTTATAGTAAATCTTGAAATTAGGTAGTGTAGCTGGGCATGGTGGTGCACCTGTCCAACTGCCTGGAGTTTTCAGTACTAAACTCCAGGACTCGAAGCCATAAACCCAAAGATGAAATTCACATGTTCATTCCTACGTAGCTCCTCACAGGCGAGGAAGATGCTGTTGCTAGCTGCCTGGGGCCACTGCACCCTTGGCAAGGAGGTCCTTGACCCCCATCTGAGACTTACCTCACAAGCTGGGCATATCAGCCACTTGTGCCTGTGTTCTTGCTATGTGGATGCCGGGATGAGGAGGGAGTTTCTGAGGTCCTTGAGGACAGTGATGGTGACCAGGGTGCCTGTGTTCGCTGGTGTGGAGGAAGAAGTCTTCTTAGGACTGGGAGGACTTAGCCCCAAAGGAGGACTATGAAGGCTCATTTGGATTCTCTTGCCGAGTGTGAGGAAGGAGAGCAGCACTCATATCCAGACCTCTCAGACCAGAACTTGAGCTTTTTTTTTTTTTTTTTCCGAGGTAGGGTCTCACTCTAGTCCAGGCTGACCTGGAATTCACTCTGTAGTCTCAGGCTGGCCTCGAACTCACGGCGATCCTCCTACCTCTGCCTCCCGAGTGCTGGGATTAAAGACTTGTGCCACCACGCCCGGCAGAACTTGAGCTTTTAGCATGTATAATTATAATTAAAGACTTTCAGAGGGGAAGAAAGCATTACTGTGCTGAGAGTATAGCTCAGTGACAGCATGGACAAGGTTATGGGTTTAGTCCTCAGCACTGCCTCACAACCTCAACATGAAACAAAACCAAAACCAGATTGAAATAGTTGTTGAGTTGGACAGGATAAAGCAGTAGGAAAGGTTCATAGTCTGGGGCAGGCGAGATGCTCAGTGGATAAAGCACTTACTGTGCAAGAATGAGGACCAGAGTTTGGATCCCCAGCACCCACATGGGTGGGTATGGAGGCAGAGACAGGATTCCCCAGGACAAGTTGGTTTGCTAGACTGGCTGACTTGGCGAGCTCTGCATTCCAATGAGACACCTTGCCTTTGTAAAGTGTAGAGTGATGAGGAAGACATCTGATGTCAAGCTCTGGTATCCACATGCACCTGCACACCTGAGTGCCCACACACAATGTACCATGAAGGTAAACTTTCCTATTCTCATGACTGAAAGGAAGAAAACAAGCTTGAGTAAACAACTTTAGTTGGTAATACATGCTGATCAGGAAACCACAGAAATGTGTGGGTAGCAGAATGCAGTTAATTTTGATGATAGGGAGTTTAGGGGAGGTTTTGAGCTGAATCTTGAATGCATTATATTGAACCATTTTGCTTAATTATCAAAATACTTCCCTTTTGCAAGCATTAAAAAAAAGAATTTTATTTGCAAGGCTCTAGATACGTGTGCCATTTTGTGCATCTGGCATTATGTGGGTACTGGGGAATTGAACCTGGTTGGCAGGCTTTGCAGACAAGTGCCTTTAATTGCTGAGTCATTTTCCCAATCCCAAAATACTCTTTTTGTTTATTTGTTTTTTTGAAGTAGGGTCTTGCCGTAGCCCAGGCTGACCTGGAATTCACTCTAGTCCCAGGCTGGCCTTAAACTCACAGGGATCCTCCTACCTCTGCCTCCTGAGTGCTGGGATTAAAGGCATGTACCACCACACCCAGTTTAGATTGTAGATTTTTAAAAAAATATTAGGAAAAATTTATTTGTGGGGCTGGAGAGATGGCTTGGTGGTTAAGACGTTTGCATGCAAAGCAGAAGGATCTGAGTCCGAGTCCCTAGTACCCACACAAAGCCAGATGCATGAGGTGGCGCATGTGTCTGGAGTTTGTTTTCAGTGGCTGGAGGCCCTGGCGCGCCCATTATCTCTCACTTTCTCTAATAAATAAAATATTTAAAAAACATAAAAAAATTATTTGCAAGCAAAGGAAGAGAGAAAAAGAGAAGGAAGGAGTACTGGGTTGTTAGGCATTGAAGGCAGGTGCTTTAACCTGAGCCATCTTTCTGGCCCTAAAATATTTCTATTTATTTATTTGTGAACAAAGAATGAATGAGCGAGTGTGGGTGTACCAGGGGCTCTTGCAGGCTTTCTACATCTGGCTTTATGTCAGTACTGGGGATTGAACCTGGGTCGGCTGGGTTTGTAGGCAACAGCTTTAGATTCTTTATGGGTCAGTAATCAGCATGTTGATATGTTCAGTTTATCAATCTTGACCTCACAGGGAGGAAAACTAAGTCATGGAACTATTATGTGATCTCCCTCTGGCTGATTGAGCAGAGAGAGAACGCATTGGAGAGTGAGCTTGCTTCTGTGCCCCACTGTACGCTCCTTGTGCTGATGGAACTGCCTGCCCTCTCGTCCTTCCTCAGCTTGGGGTTCACCCTTATGCTGCTTTTCTCCCTACAAAAGATTCACACGATGACAGAGCTGAGGGCAGAACATCGGGTTCTTCTCAGGCTTTTGGTTTATCATTGCGAGGCAAGTACATTTTGTCCCAGGCTCTCCCTGGTGGCCATGTTTGTTTATCTCCTGTGGGAGTAAATAAACTTGCCTTGCTGAAAAATGACAGTTCCGGGCCTTTCCTTTGGAAGCGGGTTTGTCTTTTTTAACTGTGTATCCCCATAAATAAGGCCAAGTGTTTGGCTGGCATTGTTCAAGTGTACAGGCTGCTGCTACATTACTTTCTGTTCTTGCTCATGGTCGCTGTGGACGCTGGTAGGAGATGCACGTGGTTCTGAGAAAGCCCAGGCAGCTCATACAGGCCCTGGTGGACTTTGTTAGGCAGCCATGGAACAATTGAGACACTGAGCTCAGTCCTCTCTGGGAAACACACAGCGCTTGTCATCCAAGGCTGCTTTTTGCTGGTTTGTTTTTGAGGCAGGGTCTCTCTCTAGGCCACGCTGACTTGGAACTCCCTCCGCATTATAGGTGTGAGCCACTATGCCTGCCTCCAAGGCTGACAGAAAAATGTGTGTGTGTGTGTGTGTGTGTGTGTGTGTGTGTGTGTGTGTGTGTGTGTGTATGAATGCATGTATCTGTGTTTGCATGTATACACATGCACCTGTGGAGGTCAGAGGAATTGTATGCAGTCTGTACCACCTTCTTTGAGACAGGGAATCTCTCTCTACTTTTTTTTTTTTTTTAAGGCTGGGTCTCATTCTATCTCCAGGCTGACCTGGAACTCATTTTGTATCCCATGCTGGCCTTGAACTCATGGCAATCCTACCTCAGCCTCCTGGGTGCTGGGATTAAAGACATTTGCCACTATGTAAGACAGGGCTTCTCTCTTTCTCCCTTCCTGACTTCCTTCCTTCCCTGTTTTTTTTTTTTTTATAGACTTTTTCTTTTCTTTCTTTCTTTTTT
>PVHP010049513.1:0-12097 GCA_004024765.1 Zapus hudsonius
AATTGTACACAGGGACAGAATTAAATTTTAATTATACATTTATTCTAATTTAGTAGATTAGGAAAAGGGAGTTGGATGGGGAAATTGGATGTGGGAAGTCATAGAGTTTTCCTGCCACCAGTGTGGGGAAAACACATGTCAGAGAGTTCACAGAGCTTTTATTATTTAAATAAACAGCCCAAGAAAAGATAATAGAAAGTTCCCTTTATGAGAAAGAGAGGTTCATGAGAGAAAAGGTCTGGAGCCTGCCCCCCCTACCCAAGCCATCAGCTGGGGTAGGGGTACAGGCCTCACCTCACTGAGGCCTGGGTCAGCAGTCCTTCTACACCATTGCCATGTGGGGGAAGAGGAGGCCTACTTCCTCTAGGGAAGCTAGTTTTAAGTCCTCCCCAGGTGAGTTAGAGGGACAGCTGATTGGTTCATATTTGACCAATCAGTTTTGGCACCTAGGTTGTAGCTCTAACTAGACACCTCCCATTCAAGGGGAGGGGCTGGAAGGGGAGGAGTGGTCCCTAAACACATCTGACTGTCACACTGAGGGCCCAGATTCCTGTGCTCTCCTCCTCTGACAGGGACTCAGACACACAGATCATGCTCTGCAAGGAGAGGTGGTGAGTGGCAGGAGGGAAAAGAGAAATACTTCAGCATGGATCTTATTTCTTAATCTCCTTTAAAGAGCATCTCTGACAAATCCTTTGTTTCACTGATGATCTCTGATCAGGCCATGTGGTGATGGGTGGTGATACATACCTCTCTTTAACTCCATTTCTTCTTTTTCCTCCCTTTGATCAATCAACGTGTGATAGTCAAAGCTCTCCAATTTATCAATTCTTTGGCATGCTTATGAACTCAGGGTTTGGGGAAGGAAGCCCAGTTTGAACACTAGATCCACCCTCCCCCATTGTCAGATATTTATACTTTGTTTCTCAGTCTTTCAGTTTGTGACAGTCTAGTGACACTTGCATCTTCATTATTCCTGAAGCAGCCTGTAAGTGACTACAGACATACTCTTGCTCACATCTTTGAGTCTACTTAAGATTTTGGCTGTCTCCACCTGTATCTTGTTTTTACTCATCAAGCAAAATAGAAAACGAAGCCATATGTCCTATCTGTTTCTCAGGAATGTCTAACCTCAGGGTAAAAGGAAGGCAGAACACAGTGGTGAGCCAGGATTGATAATGTGGGCAGAGATGTTTGTGAAAACATATTCACAGTGTCTCTAATTAAAAAGAAGGTAATGAATGCACACAGCTCCATATATGCTGTGGAAGGGGAAGAAGGCCAGGTCATACAAGCCTGGACACTTTGTGAGTGCCGAGACATATCAGCATTCAAAGACTCACCCTTTTTCATAGAAGGAAGTCTTTGATGGAACATTCTGACTCCATGATCCTACTCTTTTTTCTTAATATTTATTTGAAAGGAGAGGGAGAAAGAGGATGAACATAGGCGCACCTGAGCTTCTTGCCACTGCAAAAGAACTCCAGATGCACGCACCACTCTGTGCATTCGGCGTTATGTGAGTACTGAGGAATTAAACCTGAGCCATCAGATAATAAACATGTATGCCATACTCCATGTATGGTTCCACACTGGACTTATTTCTCAAGCTTCTCCTGTTCTGCTTCTCATCCTCCCCTCCAAAAATACTGTCATTTTATCTTATTTGTTATGCAGCATGGTTTTGGCTACCCACCACATTCATACCTAAGGTAAATTATCATTGAGAAATTAAATTATCATGAGAAATGCTATAGGAATTATAAAGGCGAGAATATTTTCCATCACTCTGAACAGTTAGATGAATGGGAATTTTTAGAGAGGTCTCCTTTGGCCTTCACAAGTACACTGTTACTATTTTAAGTATCTATGATTGAAAAAAACTTCAACAATTCAATTAATTTATTGAAGCATTTGCTGAAAAAAATTAGATAAAGTAAAGGTTCAGGACCTTGTAATGTGTGAAAAAGTTAAGCCATAATTAGAGTTTCTGCATTGATATCTGTTTTTAAAAGAATCATTACACCTTTTCTAATATTATGAACGTTTTACGAAAATAACTTGTCTCCCTTGCCCTTCTCTTGGTCTGTTTCTGTTGATATATGACATATTCCAATTTGCTAGAAATAAGTTATTACAGTGAGCAGTTTCTAATTATTTCCTCTGATTAAAGTTCAAATACATCAAAGAGCTTGCTCTGACACATTAGTGGCTGATGGGGGAAACTGTGTTTTTAATTAATCACTGCCATTAAAAACCTCAGCTACTAAATGTGAAACACTAGCTTTTTTACTTGTTTTCTTTGGATTTATGGGAAGAACAATTATCATAGCGAATATATTTTAGGAAAAAAATTAAGTTCCACTATGAATAAGTTTGTCCTACACATAGTTAGTACATGGACACAGTCAGATATCTGTCAGTAAATTTCTTTTTTTTTTTATTGTCCACAATGATTTACAATATTTAGTTGGCAAACAATGAGTTGTTATCCCCAATTCCCCGCTGCCCTCCCCTCCCCACAGCCATTAAATTTCATAATGTAACTTGGGAAATCTAACATGTAAGGCATTTTGCTCATGTCAGAAGCTGGAGTTCTGTTGAGAGAAACACAATGATACTTCCAAGCACTTTTTTCTAATAACAGAGTCTCTTGGGCAAGTTTATAGGTAGTATAATCTTAATCATATTGAGTTTTTTTAAAAATGGAATTATTGATTATACCACAGAGGAGAAACAATCATGAGGAAATAAAATATTTTTTCTCAAGTAATAGAAAGATAAGGTTGCATTGGACATCTGGGGACTAAAACTAAATTTTCATGTGACAATTAGCTTTCCTCAGGGAGTTTGTTTAGTTTAGCAGTTTGTTCCCTTTCTTCAAAAAAGTAGTTATTAATTTATTATTATTTATTTATTTGAGATAGAATGTGTATGCCAGTGCCTCTTGCCACTACCAATGAAATCTAGACACATGTACCATTTTGTGCATATGGCTTTTCCATGAACACTGGGGATCTGAACCTCGGTCCTCAGGCATTAAAAGCAAGCATTTTAACTGCTGCACAATCTTCTCATCCCAGAATTTGTTTCTTTAATGAATGTTCAGGAGCATATCATTTACCCCAATGTATTATTGTCAGAAATATGCTGAATAATCTCAGAGCCTACTTCTTGTAATTTGAAAAATCCCTATTTAAATGATAGAGATAATTTTTAAACCATAATAAAAGATTTTGTACATGCATGCGACAGCTCACTGATGACAAACATTTAACAAGAAACTATAAAAAGAGAAATTAAATGTCCAAAGCCCTCTTCATGTGCCTGTACATCACTAAGATAATATTTCATTCAGTAGAAAGCAAGCATTAAGAAGCAAAGGTCAACTTCACAGCTTGTTCATAAATATAATTGGTTTATGATAAATATTTAAAGAATGATGCTTAAGATTCCACAAATTTAGGAGATCAAATTAATTCAATTCAAAAAATTAAAAGCAACCTCCCCAAATAAAACTGACATATATGAACAAACTATAACATCTTCATGGTATTCCTTTGGGTACCAAATTTTAAACATTAAATAATGATTAATGCAAAACAAGGAAAATGGCATGCTGACTTATGAGCACTAAAAATAATGAAAGATTTACCTTTTGTTTGTTCCATCCTGCAAAAGCAGTGGAGACAAACAAGCTTATCTTAGTTACCAAATTGAAAAGCAAAATAAAGTAATAGAGGAGATGCTTTTGAAGCAAAATTATCATACCTAACGCTATGTTTTTATTTATACAAGACTAGCACCATATTGGGCTCATCAATATTCTGTCATAGAAGATAGAAAAAAAGCAAAAATAAATAAATAAATAAAAGACATCGAAATGAAAGAGAGACTAGTTAGGAAGAAGAAAGGGGAGGTGACTGTTTGGAAGGAGGAAGGTGTACGAGGATAAAGTAAGGCAGTATGAGAGCTTATGTCCTAAATCCATTAGGAACATACATGAAATTGTCAAACAAGCTAAAACGTTCTATCTTTAAAATTTGGTCTCATTTCCCTACCTAATACCATAGATATATAATCAAAACAGACTCTGAACTCAGCCCTCAAGTAAGAAGAGACCCACCTGGAAACAGGTGCATGCTCAATGCCCCCTCTTGATGCTTCAGAAGCAGTCAGTTTGTCCAGCCCCTTATTGCCCACAGGCACCATTGTACTCCCACCCATGCTTGGTCTTGCCAAACATTCAAATGGAATGCCCATTGTTCTGGGGTCCCGGTGTCCTATTTAGATCTTAACTTACTCCAAGTCAATCACTCAGTAGCACAGGTTCAGAACACTGAGAAGCTGGGATGCAATAAGAAGGCTGCACATAGCTTCTCCTAGAGAAAAAAGACAGGAACACTGAGAATGTGGGCCCTGGAGGTCCGCTGACTATGTCTCTTAGAAATTGACAGGTGCTTCATGCCTGCCCACTAGGCTACTTGGCAACCATGTTGCTTGAAAGGCCCCCTAACACACAAGCAGATGTGCTGTGCTACTCCTAGCTGGGCTCACTGAGGAGTGCCTGCAGCACATCAACTGCAATAGCTGATATGTGCATGTGTCCAATCTGCAAACTACTGGAGCCTAACCAGGACACATGAGAGTAAGGACACACAGATCAACAAAATTACTAACCCAACGTATAAGATAACAACTGAGAAATTTTGACAAAGAGCTAGAGATCATAACAAAGATTTGAATAGAAACTTAGGAGCTAAAAAAATCGAAGAATGAAATTTAAAATGTACTGGAAAGCCTTTGTATCAGGATAGATTAGGCCAAAGAATGAATTTCTGAGCTGAAATGCATGTCTCTTCAAATCGACAATTAGGAAGAAGAGAAAGAGCATGTAGAGAGGAGGAAGAAGGGGCGAAAGAGAGTTGTATTTGACACAAATGAGTAAATATTTGCATTTTGGTTTTTTCAGAAAGAGAAGAGAATAGGAAATGTACAGAAATAATAGCTAAAGGTGGGAGATGCCTCAACAGTTAAAGAGTTTGTTAGCAAAGCCTGAAGATTCTGTTTTGATTCCCCAGTACCCACAGATATCCAAATGAACAATCTGGGACATGTACCTGGAGTCGGTTTGCAACAGCAAGAGGCCCTTTTATACCCATTCTTTCTCTGTCTGTCTCTTTCTCTCTCTCCCTTCCTATGAATCTGTCAAGTAAATAAAGATATTTTAATAATAGATAATAAAAAGATAATCACAGTTAAGAAAATAATTGATAAAAACTTTCCAAATATATGGAAAGATACCACATGCTAAAATTTTGGTTCAAGTTCTCCTAATATCCTTTTGGGGCATATTGTACTTAAAAGGTGGAAAATAGATGTAGAGAGAGAACTTTAATATCATTAGCAGAAAAGTGTCCAGTCACACTTAAGAGAATCTCAACTAGACTAAGAGCAGACTACCCAGGAGAAGTTTAACAGGTAACAAATAAATAGGATGATATTAAAATCCTGAACTATAAATATGTAAACCAAGGAGACTATACACAACAAGGCTAACCTTTAGAAATAATTTTTCCAAGAAGAGAAAGTAGAAGGAATTCACTGCCACCATTTTTCTTTAGGAAAAAAAATGTTTCAGGCAGTCCGACAGTAGAAGCAAGAGTTCCAACTACAACCATAAAACACATGAAAATACAAATTTCAGTAGTAGAGAAGGTGCTTGAGAGGAAAAGTGCAGAGAAACAAACTCTGGTAACACAGAATACAAACCAACCACAAAGAAGAACAAGAGAAAGAAAGAGGGAGAGAGAGAAAGGAAGAGAGGAAGGAGGGAAGGAAGAATTGGGAGGGAGGATAGAAGGAAGAATGGACTTAAGATAACCAAAATGTTTCAGAAAATGGCATCATTGACAAAGGTTGACTCTGTGAATTTTTCCCTTCTTCCATTAAAAGATGTAGGCTAATTGAAAATACAGAAAAATATGACAGTATGATACACAAACTCGCTTATGAAAGGACACATATAGACTGAATATTTAAAAAGATCTTTTATTGGTTTTCTATTAACACATGATCATTTGAGATCAAGGCTACATCAACAACATACATTTTTAAAAGAGCCCCAAAGCTAAAGCAAGTTTGTAAGTAACTCCATAGTGGGGATTCTAAATGAGAAAAGGTTATGGGGAAAGGGCGCATCACAAGTAGAAATATTCCTTCATACACTCCTTCTGGGATCCTGGAAGCACCTGCAACAAAGTGTGTCTAAAACGTGTGTTGTTCTTCCAATGATAAGAACAGGAATCTCCAAACCTGGATGCACATAAACCTTTAGACACTAAACTTGTACAAACTGTAATTTCTCTTAATTTAACTTTTATATCTACAATACCTTTTCTTTCCCACAGATATCCATGGAGGGCTTTTGAAAGTTATTATAATATAGTTAGCCATATGTGTGCAATTGGGTAAACTCACATCATCAGGCCCCATGAGCCTAAGTACATAAGTAACAGAGTAACATTTAACTTCCTCTGCTCACTGGGCACTGAGAGCCAGACTTTTTTTTAAAAAACCAGAGTGTGAAAGTATGCAACTAATCACCTTTGCAGGAGCAATAAACTCATGAATAATTTACCTGATAGAAGAACACATCTTTGTTTACTGGGAACAGCAGGTAATGTAATGATTGTCAAATAGATCCATATTAATAGGTTAAACAAAGCGGTCTGCCCTATCACTTTCTCTCTACTTTCAAGCAAGTAGTTTACTCTCTCTGTTTTGGAGTTCACAGAAGTCAAGGTAGAAACATAGAAGTGAACTTCTCAGTGCCACTTCAAGTTTACTGAAACACTTTCTTCTCCTACACCACTACTGTGATAAAAAGGAAGGCTCTGACCAGTTTCTTATCCGCACTACGAAACATCACTTGTGTTCAAACCATTCTTCTTGTGCAGTGAGTTCTGGGATCTAACCTATGAGGCACTGGATAGAATGACTTGATACTTGTAGTGGTTTGATTGAGATGTCCTCATGACTCATGTATTTTTAATGCTTGGTCACCAGGTGGTGAGAAGTGGAGAGGCAGAGCCTTGCTAGAGGAGGTGTGTTGCTAGGGTGGGCTGGGGGATGTTAGACCCAGTTCTCCTTGAGAAAAAGAGCTTGCCTCACTCTTGCTGCTTCTACCGACTGTTGTGGCAAGATATGATTCCCAGCTTCAGCTCAGCTTCTGCTTCCCCAGCAAAAATGACATTTCCCAAGAAAACTCTAAGCTAAATAAACCCTTTTCTCCCATCACTCTTAGCTGCTTGTGGTGGAGTTTTTTTTTTTTTTTTTTTTGAAGGTCACGACAACAATACTCATACATTCTCCACCCAGAATTGAGAGTGTTAATGCCCATGGAACTACTCTTGTTCTGTGGAGGCTGAAACTAATGAATAAATATTTCTTATCTTTATTCCCCCAAATAGTCCCAATTCTCAGAATTCTTACATATTCAAGACCTTTGAAACTTAAAATTCATGTTTCTAGTCCCTCCTTTCTCTCTTGTTTCTTGGGGTCATCTGCTCAAATAAACGTTCTGCATGCAAATGGTTGTTTCAAGAATAAGATCATCGAGCCAGTTGCCTTATTTATAAGTTAGCAATGATAAGAATACATAAGCCTGTACAATTCATGATGTTTGGCAGTGGTATTGTGGCAGGTGCCAGCTAGTAAAACTTTCATCTTTGGTGCACTGAGACAAAGCGCCAGCACACGATGAGGTATTGAATGACCTAGAAGTCATCGTCCCTAGATGAATGGAGGTAAGGGGAAGAGTCAGCATTGTAGAGCAGACTAGATTGCATATCGAGTTTTCAAGACATAGCTTATGATGTTTTATGTTATCCAACTTTAAAAACAATATTTTTATTTTATTTCATTGCAAGCAAAGAGAGATAGCTAGAAGAGAGACAGACAGAGGATGAGCTCACCAGGGTCTCTAACCACAGCAAACAAACCCCACTCCAGATGCATGTGCCACTTTGTGCATCTGGGGAATTGAACCCAGATCATTAGGCTTTGCAGGCAGAGCACCTTAACCACTGAGCAATCTTTTCAGCCCCAAGTTATCCAACTTTTAATGCTGATTGTAAAAAGAAGCCAGTCAGAGATGTTGCATATAACAAATGAAACTATCCCAAAGACCAGGCCAAGTTTATTTGAAAGAGTGGCAAAGATAAAAAGGAGAATGAATCCATAATCTACAAGTGTTTGTTGTGAACATCACAACAGGTTCTAAAGATTAGGAAAGAGTCCTTTGTGTGAGCTTTAGTCTTACCAGTACAAGAAATTGAAAATTTCCAATAACCTCCATTACCTATTAGGGGAACTAACCACCAGAGAAGAGTGTGGCCACCAATGTCTTATGTATAATTTATGAAACACTGAGCAAAGACACCAACCCGTCTAGATGCAGAAGTCTGACTTACCTAACCATTAGAAGATATTATCAGAAGCCATTGAATTGGTGATAATTTGCAATGGGTCCCTGATAATTTGGCATTCAATATCCATAAAGGAAGTCTACAGGCTGAGTAAAACACAGCTGTGAAAATATTTTAAAATTTGAATACAAAAATTAGTTATAGGTAATGAGACTGCATTGTCAGAAATACCTTGGCAGAGGACCAAGCAGGAGGACAGATGGCTCATCCAGATAGGAGAGTCAGGCCAGGTTTACCAATGTCACTCAAGACAGGTTGTTTCAAGAAGTATTAGAAGATACTAACATTATTAACATAAAACACGCACATTGTGGGGAACAGCTGCATTTATAAAAGTTTCAGACACACTTATCTGTGGGCTGGGTTGGAGAGAAGTTAACCCACACAGGAGGTTACTGTCCAGAGGGATGACATGATTGAAAACAAGGAAAGTGGGGTGTCAGACATAATGTCAAGCCTCAGCAGCAGCCTTAACATACTGAACAAAGAGGAGAGAGTGCAAAGCCTCCCACCAAAGGAATATCCACAAGCTGACAGACTGAACAAGATTCTTGACTGACTTACACTAAGAAGGAAACAAATGAACAAAATTAAAACTGTTAATCACAGAATGGGTAGTTTTAGATCATTCATGAAGAAATTTAACAGTTCCTTGTTCACTGACTAAAACCAAAGTAGTTTATAGATTCAGACCCCAACAGACACACTTGAAATAAATCTCCAAGTACTTGCCCAGAAGAACTTGACATCATTTTTTTACACATGGTAGAAATGAAACAAACGTAAGAATCTTCGATATAGAGTATAAGTTAAATTCATTACTAGAAGACAGAGAAACGCTTTCAAAATTTTACATTTAAAGTAATATGTACTTAAATAAGTTATAAGAACAGTGTATGTCAGGAGGGGAATGAATCATGTGTTAATGGAATGTATTCAGAAGGGTGTTCTAGAGCAAAGGAGGAGAGTGACTTTTACATATATATGTATTTATTACCTATACAATGTTTGAGTACCTACAGTGTGCTAGCCTGTGATACAGGATGATTGTGGCAATCAACACAAAGAATATCTTTCTGAACTTTATATTTTTGAGAGACAAAAGTGGTCAAATTAATATATATATATATATATATATATATATATATATATATATATTCATAATCTATTATATATATGAAAAGTAAAATAAAAATTCAAACTTCTTAGAGAGGAATTCTTGCATAATGAGTAACAGAGTATAAATGTCTCCTGAGCAATTTGGATTGAAGAGCCAGGAAAGAAGCCTAGAGGAGATGTCACAAGCAATGAATAGAACATGTAAAGACATCAAAGTCAGCATCCTACTCAGGAAGCAACTGACCATTCCACGGGACCAGAAGTGAAGGACAAGGGAGACTTCAGAAGAGACCATGTCACTCAGATAGCCAAGGGGCAGAACGTAGAGGTTCTTTGAGGCCACAAAGGAGACTTCAATTAATTCTAAAACTTTGGAGACCGTTGAAGAGATCTGAATTTAACTTGATCTCATCAACATTTTTTTTTCTCAAACTACATGGAGAACAGATTTTGGATAAGGGTGGCCAGGAGGAAATGAGTGAATACAAACAAAGACAGCCAAGGCAAAATATTGCTGCGGTTCAGGCAGATGATGGTAACTGAACAGATTGGCATCAGTGGATCCCGGGAGGAGTCATAAGACAGTGCAAGAATTCCAGAGTTATGAATAGGACTTTTGGGTGGAAAGGGATTAAATAGTTTCTTCCCTCACAAAAGGGTAAACAAAACCCTGGAAATCCTTCCTGAACATCTAGTGAAAATTAATCATGAAAACTCATGGAAAGGGAATGTGTTAGAAGATACCAGTGAGAAGTCTTTTCTCAAACACATTAAAATGTGAGTGTCATAACATGGGGGTGGGGGAGAGGGAATAGAAAAAGAAAACCCAAAGAGAATATGAGCAAACATGTGATTTGTTCATACAATAAAGTTCATAATTAAAAATACGAAAAAAAAATGAAAATATTTGTTGTGCTATATAGGTTATATATGTGTCCCCAGAACAAAGTGAGAATCTTGTGATGCTGCAAAAATTTGTGAGAATCATAAATAGAGAGAGATATAATGTCTATGGACAGAAGCCTAGATAAAGTCACCCAAAGTGTGATTGTGAATAAAGTCACAGCAATGTCTAAATGCCAACCGTCACATATCAGGAGAAGGGACAGAGTCAAAATCGAAAGTGCTTTAGGAGGGAATGAATACATACATGTTCTTTGGAAAGCTGGCTCCCATGTCCACATTAAGAATTAGCTATGGGTACTAATGTTGGAATGGACTATGGACACAATCTCTCAGGCAAATATGACATCGACAGCATGGAGATTCAAGTAGATTCACACACATGTCTTAAAATTTGTGCAATTCTGAAAGTAATTTATGATATTCTGAGACCTGGGAAAATATCATTAGGAACTCAGTGGTTGTGTTCAAAACAGCTGAATAGTTTTTTCTCTGGTATATAAAGGAAACTTTACTTTTGAATACATAAATTGTCTTTAGTTTTCAGAAGCAATTTGGGGTGAGCTAATCCTGCTAGAATTTGTCTTTCTTGTAAAGAATTCTATATAAAAATTACATTGTTCCTTTTCTCAGCAGACTGTCTCAATTGTTGTCAGAGGAAATCAAGACAAACAAAATGTGGTTGCTGAGCATTAGGCTGCAGGAAGGAGATCCCACAGTAGCTGTTTGCTAAAGGCAAGGTTTTATAGTCTTAATTATAAAACTGCAGGAAAATCATGGTATGTATATACAAATTCACTTACCTCATTTCTTTTTCACCCTTAGGTGCAATTTTGCAAACAACTGCTTTTGAAATCCGAAGCAGAGATTTATTTCAGACCAGTGTTTATTTATTCCTAGTGAAACAGACTTCCTTCAAGCAGTATGTCATCATAGATTAATGTTTTGGCAAGCCATAGTTTTAATTTCATTAAATGGCACATATATTATGGCTCCAAATGTTTATCACCATTTGTTGCTGAAAAGCTTGATAATGATTGCAAAGTGTGGTTAGTGGGAGGATATTTTGGTAAAGTAAGTAACTCACTAATTACCAACTCCATAAAAATTAATATAAATGAACAGACAACGATTATCCAGGAAAGCTCTCTCTCTCTCAATGTTTCCCTTTATCACTAAGTGAAAGTCTCATCATCTCTATGAGGTAGACATTAACTTATTTGGTCTAAATTGAATAACACATTTCATGATGGCTACCATGATAACTAACTTAAAAATCAGACAGATAGAATTCTTGTGTCTTATTCCCATATAGCTTTCCATAATCTAAAGCAATAATTGCATTATATATTAGATTCCTTGTTGCGCAGTGTTCAACTTAAGGTTTAATAGCAGCAAGAATATTAGTGCCTTAAAGATTGTTGGTTTGACATTAAAGTCACAGAGAGAGGGTAGGTACTCCTACAAACACCCCATGATGAAGCATGCAGATACCCCACATCTCTAAGGGTGTTTTAGTCAGTATGCAAGGTAAAGGTGACTATCTACCTCTCAAACATGTATCGATTCTTGAACTTCATACATGT
>PVHP010049514.1:0-12125 GCA_004024765.1 Zapus hudsonius
TTTTTTTTTTAACTCAAGAAGTATGTTTTGTTTGCTTGTTTCTTACAAGGAAGGGTCTCATTCTCACCCAGGCTGACCTGAAACTCACTTTGTAGCTCCAGGCTGGCCTAGAACTCATGGTGATCCTCCTACCTACCTCTGCCTTCCAAGTGCAGGGAGAGTGAGTGTTAATCAAAGGACTCTCTGCTACTGAAGGCACTTCTGCAGTTTCTGCAATATTCACTTTCCTTAGTTTTCCTGCCGTGAAACTTAATGCTTCTTTTTTGAAGAGTAATTTCAATTTCCTTTTCCTTCTATCTAGTCATCAGGTAAACCTAGAATATCTTGTACTCATTCAGAAGCTTTCCATGTCTTCACAATGCATGATGGATATATATATATATATATATATATATATATATATATATCAGAGAAATTACCTTAGAGGGTTTTCTTTATTGGAGCTGGTATAACTCACAAAAAAGTTTGAGTTTGTATCAGTTTCAGTCTTTATAAGTAGAGCTCAGGCAGGGCAGAACCTGCAAACCTATGATGGCCTACATTATATCCCAGGGGTCCATCACTGTAGGCTTCTCTTGGCAAGCCCAAGGAAATGAGCAATAATGTTATGGCTGTCAATAAAGGGAATTAAGACTATCTTCCACTGTCTCAGAAGAAAATGATATCCATCAAAAAGACAACTTGATCTAGGCCTTCTTTGCTCTCATTCATGCATCTGAGATATTACTCCTTTAGCAATGCCTTTCATAAGGTCTGAAATAATGATCCTATAAATTCTATCTGCTTGTGTCTTATATCCAATGTTTAACCAACTTGGGAAAATTCATTGATTCTGTATGAATATTACCTGCAGGAAATACCTCTAGCAGTTTCATATTTTTCAATGTCAGTTTAAAAAGTTATATTGTATTAACAATCAAAAATGACATAAAAAGGAGGATTTTGTGTGTGTGCGTGTTAACTCTGAATTGCTCAGAAGTTGAAGATATGCACTAAAATATGTATTTACATGCAAAATAATTTATAATATGCTGATCAAAATATTGTCATGTCATTGAAAGTAAAAGCAATATATAATGGCAATTTGTTTCCTGGACATAATTCATTTATATTCCAGTGTAATGGGTAAAAAACAAAAACAAGAAACTGTTAAAGTATTTGTACATTCTACCTACTAAGTAGATTAAAAAATGATCCATTTAAAATGAAAATGGTCCATAAACAAGGCTGGAGAAATGGTTCACTGGTTAAGGGTGCTTTCTTATAAAGCCTGATGGCCAAGCTTGATTGTTTAGTACCCACATAAAGTCAGATGCACAAAAATGGTTGAAAAACATACTGATAAGAATTTCCATGTTGTCTGAAGGGGTTGGGTTATGGAAGAATTGTAATTTCTTAAAATTTAAAAAGAAAAAAAAAAACACTGCACTGTTAAATCTCAAATAATTGTTTTAAAAACATCAACCTAGTCCCTTGAATAAAATGATGTATAGCAATATGTTTTTAAAAAATATTTTATTTATTCATTTTCAAGGAGAGAGAGAGAGAAAGAGAGAGAGAGAGAGTACACCAGGGCCACCACCTCTGGGTCTGGCTTATGTGGGACCTGGGGGAATTGAACCCGGGGCCTTGGGCACTGGAGGCAAGTGCCTTAACCGCTGAGCCATCTCTCCAGCCCAGCAATATGTTTTCAATTGAAACTTTTGGATTTTTATTCCATAGTGTGAGTTTTCCATCAAATATATATTGTATAAAATGAAATCATCTATGTATGCATGTGTGACATTGTATCATTACCCAGAATATTTGATTAATTAGTTAAGTAAAATGCCTCATTCTCCTGTAATAATGATTACAATTCTTTGATCCCATGTTCTTCCAGGAAATAGGTTTATATTGATTCTGAATTCTCACTTGACCTGTGACAAAGCTGATGTGACCAGGGCTAATTGAAAAATTAATTTACCCTCTGAAATCAAGACCACCAAAGTTAAATAAGTCAGCTAGAACTGTACTTCTGCAGGTAAATTTGAAGAAAATTTCTGCACTTGGTCTGACACAAAATTAGACTACAGAAATCTGAACACCCCTGGGGGTGGGGGGAGATTCTCAATCATAATCTTTATTTCTTATCCTTAGTCATTTATACCATTTTAATCATTTCCATTGAGTTACTCAAAATCTGAAATGTAATCTGAATTTCCACATATTCATCTATGGTAATCTCGCTGTAAATGCTTGCAGTTTACATTGAGCTTTCCATAGAAATGTTGTTTAGCTCAGCTATCAATATTGACTGCCAAAATATAATACATCCATTATCATTTTTGTACAGTTTTTTAGTTTATGATATTTTCAGTTACAATTATTTCATTGTTTCCCTTTCCACCTCTCCTTCTCCCCCGATGGCCTCCCACCTGTATTTTCTTTGCTTAGTGTTCATATGTCACGAGTGTCCCGTTGCCTTTCCCTTCCCTCTCTTCCAGCTCATCTCTTCATACACACTTTCATTCACAGTTCCATGCTATAGGATTTATTCACATTTGCCCACTACCTGATATATGCATATTTACAGATACCACATTCTAAGACATACGTATCAGAAAGAATATGCAATTTTGCTATTTCTGAGTTTGAGTCACTTCTACTAATATGATTCTTTCCAACTTCCTAATATTTGCCTAAAATTAATTAATCTCATTTTCCATACTGCTGTATAAAGTTTTATTATGTATACATGCCACATTTTCATTATTCATTCATCTGATGCTGGGCATCAAGGTGGTTTAAAACTTTCAGCTATTGTAAATAAAGCTGCAGTGAACATGAATGTAAAAGCATCTCTGTAGTTATGTGGAATCCTCAATGGATATGACCCCCACACTATCTTTCAATCTAATTTTTTTTATTTCCTTTTTTCTTCTTACATGCCTGCCCCTGTTCCAGGGACCCAGATCTTCCAGTATCCCAATTCAAATCACATACCTAAGATAGTCTAACAACACCACAAGGACAATTTTAAATAGGAACCAAAAGATACTCGTATTAAATATAAATACTTATACATTGTCTTTTTGTTTAGATAAAGTCTGGGGAAATTTTTCCAGAGAACTTTGGATTGATATGCTTCCATCCTATTAAAGTTATTTACCTCATTACAGAGAACACTTCCAATTTTGTAAAACTTAAATTTAGTCATTTGTATCCTTTCAAAGATCAATATTAAGTGTCTTCTATATCTTTACACACTCCCTTTCTATCTTTTGAAATACATTTCCTAAATCCAATATAATGCATTTTGGCATAAAGGATCTAAATTAGAAATAAAAAAACTTAGCTGCCAGAGTCATTGAACGAATCTATCAGTAGGGCAGTCTGCAGCAGCTTTAATCAACCCTGAGGAACCAAGCTAAGGTTAGGTGATTCTCAAATGCAGAATCACAAATGACAAGGTGGGCTTGCCTCACTACACAGCCTTTTGTGCTTGGAAAACGGAAGTGACTACTTAGCCTTCTATCAAACCAGATGGCCATATGTTCCTTTCACTTAAAACAGATACAAAAGTTATACTAGTAGAAAATGTTAGCCATTCTTATATTTTGTATGGTTCAAAGTATGAAATGGGATTTGAAATGTAAACAAAATATTGCCCTTGGCTTTATATTATTTCAAACATATCTCAAATAATATAACTAAGTGTCAAAGGCAGCATATAATTGACCCTTCTTTATATCCTTCTGTAAAAGTTATCTATATTTTTTCACTAAAATGTTAGATTCTCTGTCTCTGAATTTGTCAAAATACTTTTCAATTAAAGTAGCTGTTCAGTAGGTCAGATGTAAAATGATGTATCAAGGACATAATGAATTTTAAATTATAGATGTGGATAAGGAGGCATGATTATTACTGAAGGAATGTTGAAAGAAGCCTGATAAATGTCACTTGGCAATGCTGATGATTGACAAATAAGAATGACACTGGCCAGAAATACATGTGAAATATAACACACACTTAGGAGCAATCATTGTGCTTAAGGTTTTATAAAATCATTCATAAGGGGCATACATATTTTGTAAAAAAGAAATTAGCAAATATGATATTGATAATTGAATTAACTTTGAAACATATAGAATATTCATTTTTGAATTGTATACAGTTATTTTCTTATTTTTTGAATTTTTTGCTTATAGTGTTTTTAATAAAAAATAATTATTTTTTCAAATAAAATATATACAAAAGTTTGATTATTACTTTTTCTTGTGTAGATTCCTTAATTTGTTAGGGTTGAGTTGAGAATTAAAATTATGGGAATATCTACATAGTAAAAATATGTGGGTTTAAAAAACATATATGGGTTTACTTGAGACCATCTTATAAGAATTCTACAGTAGTGTTGGGGTAATTTTTGAAGGCAGTTATGAGTGGGCCCCATCTTATCTGCTATTGTGTGTGTGCATGCTTGCTTGACTGTGCATATTTGTTGTATTAACACAGACATGCCTCAGTACACACGTGGCATGAGAAAGACAACTTCAGGTGTTGGTCTGTCTCTGCCTTCCACCTTGTCTTTGTTTCAGGCAGGAACTTGTGCTGTTTGTCACTGTGTATGTCGGGATAGCTGGCCCCTGAGCAGCTGGGGATTTTCATTGTCTCTGCCTCCCATAGTTCTATAGGTACACTAGTCTTGATGCAGGATTTGGGGGCTAAGGAGGGGTCTCCCAAACATATGAAACCCAACTTAGGGTCGTGATCCTATATGTAACAAAGAAATGATAAAAACAGACCTAAGTACGATAAACTATAAAGGACTGAATTTATTTCGAGAGAAATAAAAAATCATGAGGTTCATTTAAGGGAAGCTGGGATCCAGGAAGAGGCTGGAGCAGAGTCACAAGCACGTGAAGACAGGATCCTAAAGCCCATGTAGAGATGTCACTCATGTAGGAGGCACATTTGGCATGAGCCTACTCCACACTGAAGAGAATTATGACATTAAGTAGCAATGGCTTAAAGAATAATAGCTGAGGGAAGCACCAAACAAGAGACCATGACATTCATATAAGAAATGGGTAGTTTAAAAGAGTTACACCCATGGCTACCTTGAGTTTAGAAAAAAAAAATCACATATGTAGAAAGCCTGGAGTTTAGAACAAAATGCGACCTGGTAGATCCAGAGATTAGAAGTACACATGTGGTAGACTCAGAGATCAAAGAGAGATCATACATGAATATAAAGTTAGAAGTTATCCCAAAGCAAAGCACAGATGGAGGGCAAAACAGGGAAATACTAATCCAATAGTAAGCCTTCTTTTCCTCTCAGAAGAGTTCTGATGCGATGAGGAGATGTGTAAATTCATGTGTCCAAACAGAAGACATCACAGGGCACAGAGAGGGCAGAGATCAACACATACAAGCATTTATAGTCAATTAAAAATAAATTCTTTCATCAGGCTCAGGTATGTAAGTGGATTATCTGATTGGTGAACAGATTCAAAGGGTTGACCCTAAGTCTAGCCCACCTCAGAAGTGTCCTAGACTGTGGGGGGAGAGCAAGGGATGCTGCAGAGGTGGAGGGACATCTTCTTCTTCCCTCTTTGAGCTCCTGTCCATAACTAAAACTGACCAAGACAAGTTAACTTTCTCCTGCTTCTCCTTCAGTATCACATAAACATGCTACTGTGGGTTCTGGAGATAAATACTTAGGCCTTCATGCCTGTGTGTCAAGAGCTTTAACTAGTGAGTCTTATCTTCTGCCATGATCTACTAAATTTAATTAAGGCTGGGAAAGATTAGAGATTTGTGAGTGCATAATTTTCATAATGCTATTTTGACTTTCCTAAAATTCAAAAGCCTTGAGCTAACAGGAGCTAGGACATTTCTAAGTACATAATATGTATTCATTAGCAAATAAAATTAGATGGAGGAGAACCAAATATATAAACTGTCTCAATTATTTCCTAGATAAGTCTATAACTTACTTCAGTGATGCTAAATTAGGTCATATGAAAAGTAATTAACTTGTTCATGTACACATAGCTAGTTCAATTGTCAGCTAGATTTCAACTCAATATTTCACTATGCAGCCTATACTGCACTCTAATTCCTACTTATCCTGACTGCACTTCTGATGGATTAGAGAGTTACATGGACACACTGCTAAACTCCCCCATCCCTTTGGCAGAAATTGAATTCAAGGCTTTGAATTTCAGCTTCAGGTTTGAAAAGGCCATCTCTTGTGCAGAGTTTTCTCTCAGTTCTCCTCATAAGACACACTGTATTTGATGTTTCTTACTTTGATTGGCTAGTGACTGGAATCATTACTTTTTGTATCAACTTTGAATGTTGAAAAATGTAATGATTTTGAAAATGAATATAAATAAAATTAATAAACCATTAACCTTTGTAATACAGATACCAACAATAGTATTTTTGCTTCTCTCTTTCGAAGGTAATGTCTAGGGGTGTTTCTACCACTAAAACAATTTTCTCCTGGAATGTTATGCCACTGAGTTTCCTACAACATGTTGCTGTGTTAACTTGTTCTGGGGAGATGTGAACATCTACATCAAAACAAACCTAAGAAATAATTCCACCAAGTTTAGTTTGGGGAAGCAGAAATCAGTGACTCATTGGGCATTACTGCCTTCCATGGAGAGATCATAGGCAGCAGCATCAAGGAACAGCCCACTGTAGCATGAGAGGTGACTCAGGGGTTTACACTATTTACAGGTAGCTAATTTGGTGAGAGTCCTCCCCCTGCTCAGCATACACGTGTGACAGCAATCCTTACTGTGTGCACAACCTTAGGGAAAGACCAAGAGAATCTGAATCTAATAAATTTCTTTCTGAAACCTGAGTTGTTTGTTTCCTGAACCCTTTAAGTTCAGAAGTTTCTGAGTCTTGAGGACATCCCTTACATGATAGAATGTTCTAATATAGAGGAAAAAGCTACATAACACATCCAAATCTTAATTCTTTTATTTGTCTGTGTACTTCCTATAGGTGATCTTGCTAGAGGTTTCTCTGACTTAGCCTGAGGGTGAGGGAAAACTGCAGTACTTGAAGTGTTTTCAAGAGCAGAGGAAAAGGTATGAGTGATGTCTGAAATCACCACATACAATATTATTTTTATTTACTCACTTTCCCTTGGCCATATAATCTACTTTAATTCATCTTACATAATGGCTGTATCCACTTTTTAAAGGAATTATTTTTCCAAATTAATATAAATATAGGAACTTAGGATAAGAAAAAGAAGATCTTTATGGAGAAGAATGGAAAAATAGGGATTTATGTGTCCATCTTGAGAAGGAATGAACAAAAGACTTCCATAAAGTACGGTGGTTGGTGTGTCTGCATATCAGTTTGCATACATCCTTATATTTATAAGAATTAGTGTTTCACTATGGAGATTTAAAAGAAAGCCTACAAGTATTGAAAGAAGAAAGTACTGTCACTAAAATGAGAAGTGACCAAGAATGTGTATCTATTAGAATTAATTTTAGTCTGAGTTCCTAATCAATCAGCAAATAAAAAGCAAGGGAGAAAAAGAGTATTGATTTTGTTTAACCAAGAGACAGAAAGGAAGTACCTGTGTCAAATTTGCCTTCAGGTTCTTCATGAACTAAGATTTACCATGATTTAAAATCATTCAAATAGTATTTATGAACCAAGGATTATATGAAATGCAAATATTAGTGTTCATGAAAAAAAAATTTCAATTTTCACAGCATAAAATATGTGGAGATTTTCTCTATTCTTATATGTGTATCTACATAGCAGTCTTGTCTTTTTTTAAATATAATATATTTTCTTTGGATTTGGCTAAAAATATTTGCTCATTGGCCCTTTACAAGACTAAAAATGCCCCACTATGGCTTACTCTAATCAGGATCCATTTTGGACCTGGAGATAATTCCTTAAACCAGATTTATATACATTTATATACAAGTTGTTATGTAACAGACCTAAAAGACATGGGGTCTGTGACTTCCTTTTGAAAAGGGAATACTATGCCATGCATTTCTTTTGACTTACATTGGCTCTTATGAGATGAGCTTTCTACATAAGAAAAGAGTGGAACCATAATAAAGAGCATGTTTTTGTCTGGAAAATGGAAGTGAATGTATGATTCCTTTTTCAATGTGAGAGATTAAGGGTTAGTATGAGATGAGAGATTCTCAAGTACATAAAAGGTAACAACTTTTATGTTGAGAAGAATAGCAATCTTCATAATAATGAGGATTTATTGTAAAGAAGTGACTGTATAAAGTCCTAAAGAGATAAGTTTTACCACTTTCCCCCAGGACTAACACTATGAATTGGAATTTTATAATTGACATGTAGAGAATATTTCTTAGTATCATTCTTCAGAGACATTATATTCATGTGCTAAATTTTCCATTACAAAGTAAATGGCATTATCCAACTTTTTCCTTATTCATTTTTTCAATGTTCTCATCTTCTCTTTTAATTTTATAAATGTAATAAGAACTTATGTTTACAGTGACAGGCTGAACTAGTATGCCAATTCCTACTTGAAACTTATGAAAAGTAGTTCAATATATAAAGTAAAGCCCTATAACTGATGAGAGGGAGAGGGAGAGAGAGACCTTTAGGTAACAACTGAGGACAGAAAAGACAGTATGAAATCAGAGTATTAACAGGCCAAAAAAAGATTCCAATTATACCAAAAAAGGCAGCACATCTTGGATACTGAGGTCTTAATAAATGTCCTCACTGTGCAGATGCTTGGGTCAATAAGTGCTCATGTTTGGGGCATGGAACAGTGCTTCCCATACATTTGTCAATCTCTCACATAAGGCTGCTCTAAAACCCACGAGGCATGGTGCATATGAAAAATCATGACTGCATCACTATACATCTTTGAACCAAAGATCTGAAAAGGCAGCCCCACCCACTTCAAACATCCTTCTAGGCAGACTGACAGACCTCCTGTGATTGAGAAGAGATGTAATGTTGCAGGTCCAGAGTCAACTTTCTTGGCCAATCTTTAGATCTCTTGATAAACATTTATTGCCCCACTCTGTCTTTGACCTAATATCCTTGGGATTATCAGATTATCAGGGGACTCCTTTTTTAATATATGTTTATTGTCCATAATGAGTTACATTATTTAGTGGGCAAACAATGAGGTTATCCCCAATTCACCAATGCCCCCCTCCCCATCCCCAATCAGCTGGATATCCTCCTCCGTGGGTCGTCTGGATCAGTTCTTGTGGCAGGGGACCATGGATAACCTAGTACTCAGCCTGGTTCTCCTGGCCCAAGTGTGTTGTTACCAAGGGGTGCCATGCCTCTGGATAGTCTCCCCCACCACAGCTCTCACAATCATTTACCCCATCTTCCACTCAGTTCCCTGAGTCGTGGTGGGTATTAAGGCTGCTTTAATGTTGTGAGCTTAGGGGTCTTTGTGTCGAAAATTGTTGGTTTCTGTCACCCTGGCTTTATCCTGTGTTGATTGAATGGCTGTGGCTTTGGGTCCCTTGTTCGTCTCCTCATACTCTGCCAGATTCCATTGGATCCTCCATGATATGACTGTGGTGGCTCATCTCTTGCCAGGATCTCAGCTATCTGCCTATGGTCAGATGGTAGGATTAGATGGGCCACAGCTCTCTCACTGCATCCTGAAAAACAAAAACACATTCTCCATCGGAGAGTGAGATCAGTCTAGGTTAACAAATATACAGAATTCTGGATTACCAAGATTCTATTTTTTAGTAGCCTCCCCGTCAATCACTCCCATTGAGAATCTTTTCTTGTGAGCCCAAGAATACGGGATCTGGTGCCTATAGCCCTGAATCCCCAGTTCCAGTCAAGAGCTCCCCTCCCTAAGTGGAATATTTGGCCAAATTTAAAAGCTGTTGATTGTCTCTCCCAGGCCCAGGCTCCTCCTTTGCAGTGCTCCTTTCTTGGTTCCTGGTTCTCTCCCAGTAGGAGGTATTGTCAGCCTATTCATGGCCACAGACTGTGTTTCATGCCAGTGGTCTCTGTTTACTCCAGCTGTCCTTGACCAGCTTCCCCTGGCAGCTTGTGCAGTGCCTTCCAGCACTACACTAATTACCACCTGTGGGCTAGTTACCATTCGGGATCTTGAAGGGTCTCTCTATGCTGATCAATGGCATTCTGTGGTTTCTTCAGCAACAGGGTTTGGCTTCAGGCCTGGGGAGGGCATTCAAGGGCTTTGACAGAATTCTTTCTTGTTTTTGGAACCCCATGGGTCACTTTGGTCAACAGCTCAGTGAGGGAAGGAACTGGTGACTGGGACCAGGGGTTGTCAGACTGCTCAATTCTTCACAGGCTTAGACTCTTTCCCCTACTACTCATTGCCCTTCTTGCCAGTTGACACCCACCACTTGCTCAATAGGTTACAGTATACTCCTGAGGATTTTATGTTTTTGAACCTAATTTTTTTAGCCTTATGCTTAAGCCATTCCCCTCCCTTCATCCCTTACCCCTCCTCATTCATAACCTCTCACTTCTTTCTACTAGTTTGCGTAGAGTTTACGGTTATCCTGGTTAAGGACCACATATGTGGGAGAATATGCGGTGTTCAAGTCTCTGTTCTTTTGAGTGATCACTTAGTAAGATCTGCTCAAAGTCAGACCATTTTTTCCTAAATTTTGATATGTCATTTTTCCTTTCAGCTGAGTAGAATTCCATCCTGTAAATATACCACAGTTTCACTGTCCATTCCTCAATGGATGGGTATTTGGGTTGATTCAAATTCTTGGCTATTATTAATTGATCTGCTATATAGTTGTACAAAAGTTTCTGCATTGAGATGTGACATCTTGCGGGCAGATGCCTAGTAGAGGGATAGCTGGGTCCATTGGTAGTTCTATGTCCATTCTGTATAGGAGTCTTCACATTGGTTTCCATAGTGGTTGAACGAGTTTGCAATCCCACCATCAGTGAATGAGGGTTCCTTTTTCCCCGCATCCTCGCCAGCAATGATTGTTGTTGGTTTTCTTTATGATTGCCATTCTGACTGGGGTAAGGTAGTACCTCATTGTGGTTTTGATTTGCATTTCCCTAATGCTTAAGGATGCTGAGCACTTTCTTCTTAGATGGGACAAGGCCATTTGTGTTTCCTCCCCTGTGAATTCTCTGTTGAGATCAGTGCCCCATTTTGTGAGGGGGCTTTTTGAGATTTTATTATGCATTTTTTTGAGTTCTCTGTAAGATCTGGAGATTAGGCCTTTGTCTGAGTTATAACTGGTAAAGATCTTCTCCCAGTTTGATGGGGGTGTATTGGCTCTGAGCTGTTTGTCTGTACAGAGCTTTTGTGCCTGATCAGGTCCCATTGGTTAAGTGGTTGTTGCATTTCCTGGGCTGCTAGAGATTTGCTCAGGAAATTTTTCCCCACTCTTATTTCATGTAGAGTTCCTCCTATTTTTTATTCCAGGGTGTTCAGTGTTACAGGATTTATATTGAGGTCTTTGATCCATTTGGAGTTGATTTTTGTGCATGGTGAAAGCAGTGGGTCTATTTTCATTTTTTTTACATGTGTTTATCCAATTCATCTAGCACTATTTGTTGAAGATGCTATCTTTGGCCCATCGTACATTGTTGGCCCCCTTGTCAAAGGCCAAATAACTGAAGTTACTTCCATTTAACGCTGGGTGTTCAATTCTGTTCCATTGATCAGTCTTTCTCTTTTTATGCCAGTACCATGCTGTTTTCATTACTGTGGCTTTGTAGTATGTTTTGAAGTCAGGCATACCTCCTGAGTAGGATTTTTTACTTAGAATAGTTTTGGCTATCCAAGGTCTTTTGCCCTTCCAAATAAATTTAGAGATTATTTTTTATATGTCTGTGAAGAAAGAGGTTGGGATTTTTATCAGCATGGCATTGAATCTGTAAATTGACTTTGGCAAGATTGCCATTTTTACTGTATTGATTCTCCCTAACCATGAGAATGTAATATCTTTCCATCTTCTCACGTCCTCCTCTATTTCCTTCTTGAGTGTTTTAATATTTTCCCTATATAAGTCCTTTACAACCTTGGTTAGTGATATTCCAAGGTATTTGATTTTCTTTGAGGCTATAGAAAATGGGACAGTGTCTTTGATGTCTTTTTCTGTCTGCTTGTCTTCTGCATA
>PVHP010049515.1:0-12132 GCA_004024765.1 Zapus hudsonius
GCAAAAGAAACAGCTTATGTCCAGCTGATGCACCAAGTGGCCAGCTGTAAGAAAAACATATAGACTGTAAAGGCTTCCTAATACAATGACTTGTATACAAATAGGACAGGCTTATACTGTCTAATAATGTGAAATAATGAAATGGAGGAGGCAACTTTGCATGATTATAACAAATAACTAATAAACAACTTAAAAGGAAAAAAAAAAAAAAGATAAGCCAGTGAGACAGAAACCAACGAATCTCAACACAAAAAACCCCTAAGCTCACAACACCATAGCAGTGTTAATACTCACCCACCAAGACTCAGGGAACTGAGCGGAAGAGGGGGCGGAAAGATTGTGAGAGCCGTGGTGGGGGAGAATAGCAGAGACTTGGCAACCCTCATTAACTACACACTTGAGACATGAGAGCCCGGCTGAAGAATGAGCTATCCATGGTCCCCTACTACAAAGACTGATACAGACGGCCCATGGAGGAGGATATCCAGCTGAGATGGGGAAGGGGGGCAACGGGGAATTGGGGATAACAACTCATGGTTGGCCCACTAAACAATGTAACTCATTATGAACAATAAAGAAAAAACAAAAAGATTCTTGTTAACTCGTGAATCTTTTGCTTGTTATGTCCCATTATCCATAAGAAAACCACAATAAGAACCTGTGAATGTAACGCACTGGTAGAGTGTTTGACTAACATAGACAAGGCCTGAGACTCTAGGTTTAATCTCCAGGACTGCCAATAAAGAAATAAGGAATAAGGAAATATATATATATATATGTATATATAATATGATATATGATTACATTGTTAAGGAGCAATGATAGTCACTCTTGTTTGTCTACCTTTTCCTTATTTTTTTTTCATGGGCCATTCACCCCTTTTGGAAAGGAAGGGGACAATAAGCAAGTTTAGCATTTAATTCAAACAAAATCAGTGTCTTACTATAGCAGCCACCATGTTCTTAAGAACCAACTGAGTACAAGGTACTACCTAAGCACTTGATCTCATCTGTGTCTTAGGACAATCCTCTAAGGTTGGAATTATTTGCCTCAGACATGACAACCAAAGATTCATAAAGTGAGTGAAGGTCTTCACCTAAGGTCACAGAACTAAGGAATAACTGGGTTGGGATTTCAACTCATATGTATCTTGCTCTGAAGCCCACTAGTTATACTGTACAGTTTATTAGCTTCACACTTTATACCTTTTATTCCTAATGATGGAGCAGAATCATCACTAATAAATCTTCAGGTAAGAATAGATCTTACTAATGTCATTTTTATATAATGACCTTAAAGTGTAGGACAGAGAAATATTATTTTAAAAGCCTATTAACACTTCCCTTCTACATAATCTCAGTCTTTAAAAGAGGAAAATGGAATGAAAAATTAGCCCTTTAGGCTTCTACTGGGTTCCACCCAGTGATATCAGTCATAGACAACATACTATCACACAAGAAATACAGGTAAGATGATCCAGCTTGCTATTCCAATACCATATTGTGACAAAGTTGAAAGTAGAACATAGTCCTGAGTTTTGTCTATTTAAAAGCAGTAGCATGCAGGCAGAAATCTGTGCTATAACCCAGCCTCCAATATTTATTTTTCTTTTATATTTACTCATTTTTGATGCTCAGGCAAAAACCAAGGGCTTTGTGTACTGCTGGACAGACACTGAACTTTATCCCCAGCCTTCTTGTTTTTAATGAACAAATTCCACTTTGTATTGATTTCATATTCATTTTGAAAGTATACAAAATGCTCCATAGAATTACTAAGAAATAAAAAAAATATACCCGAAATTTCAAAATGTTACCTACATTTATATGACTAGAAGTATATTTACAAATGTATAAATAAGTACTAATAGGTTAAAGGGTATTGTGTAGGGGATTCATCATAGTTGAAATATTTTCTCCAGAAGAGAGAAAAGAGGCTCTGATTCAATAAGTCACGTCTGGGTGCATAAAACTTAAAACGTTACACAACCACTCTCCAATGTTAGAGACTGAAATATTCCTTCCTGGGGTGGCGAGGGGCAGGAAGATAGTTCCAAAGGCCCAGAAAGTCAACAAGTCTGAGAAAGGGTTGCAAGACCTTGGCCTAAGGCTATATAAAGGGAAAAGTACTGCTTGGAGAAGAGACTCTCCCACTGAGCTGCCTGAAAGTGGTACAGTATGTTCTAGACTCTCTGACCAGCTGCGATACCTATGCTGAAGTGGGCTTTCTGGTGATGCAGCTGCACTGGTCTCCATTGCCCCTGTAAGCAACCCCTCACCCTACTCTGTAAATAACACCTTGCCTCAAATCACAAGGACATATCTAGCAATAGAATTAAATTTCTTTAATCTCAATTCTGGGACCATACCACTAGACTGGGGTGCTTTTAATATCTTAAGAAATGCAAAACCTTTTAGAATCCTGAGGAGTCTCAAATTATTTAAATATTGAATTATCATTATAAGCATTTAAATCATTTTTTTTCCAATTTTGCTCTAGCCCAGGCTGACCTGGAATTCACTATGTAGTTTCAGGTTGGCCTTGAACTCACAGTGATCATGCTATCTTTGCGTTGCAAGTGCTGAGATTAAAGGCATGAGCCACCACACCTGGTTTAAATAATTTTTAATTTAAAAGAAACAATCATTTCCACTGCCTTAAAACTGTATGTCACTGTGCTAGATAAGTTCTGTTGTATTCTTCAGACTAGGAATCAAATAGAAGACATGCCTCTGGTGCAGGTCTTTGAGGGTGTTTCGAAGAAGGATTAAAGGAAAAAATTCCTTCCTTTAGTGTGGGTAGTCCTTCTGGTAGTGTATTATACACAGAGAAACTTTCAGAGATCATAGTACCTTTTCACATGGCTGCCCTGTTCTACTCATTGGTGTGTACTTTTTAACTGGCTACCTTTGCTACTTACTTGTGTGTGCATCTACCCTGTTTTAGCTATCCTTCATGGATATTGGAAGAGTTTCATCAGCCTTCCAACATGGACTAAAGACTAGTGGCTCTCCATGAATCTTCTTGGCCTTCAGATTGGGACTGCTGAGACACCCCGCCTTGTGCAGTTATTGGATTCCTCAACACAGATAGCTTTTGTTGGACTGCCCAGTTCATATGCTGTAAACTAGTCCAATAAGTCCCCTTTATAATACATATTAATTCTATCAGCTATGTTCCTCTAGAGAACCTGGTTCATGTCTGTAAGGAATTTTCTAGATTAAATAAAATCGTTTGGTAGTTTGAATATAAAATGTTCCCCCATAGCATCAAGTGTTTGTGATGAAGTCTCCTACTTGTATCCAGCTGATGGAGTCTTTGAGAGGAGAAGCCTTGCTGGAGATGGTATATCACTGGGGGCAGGTCTTTGGATTTTATAGTACAGCCCACTTTATAGCTAACTCACTCTATTTGCTTCCTCCCCGATGACAAGATGTGATAGCACAGCTGTCTGCTCTTCCATGATGAAATGTCTTGAAACTATAAGTTGAAATACATTCGTTCTTCCCATAGGTTGCCTCTGTTGGATGTTTTATCTCAGAAAAGAGAAGGTAACTGAGTCAGAAAAATGGCCCCAAATGATAAACGTGACCAAGTGGGTTTTGGTCTTTTATAACTAGATTATGGGAGGAATATGGAAGAATTTGTATCTTTTGACTAGAGAAGCTCTACAGTACTGTAAGCAAAGCTTCAGGTTAATTAGAGTGAGAGGTTGAAAGACCTAAGTGCAGAAGAAGTGTAGAGGCTTGGCTTATGAGGTGTCAGAGAGGAAAGATGATTTGTCAAGACTGGGCAAGAAAGCAGATTGTGCCGCTATTGCAGAGAAGCTGGCTGCTCTGCCCATGTCCTGAGAACTTAAATTTAAAAATTCAAGTTGAATTTAAAAATAATATACTGGTGTGTTTGGTGGAAGAGAATACAGAGCAGAAAGACATAAAAAAATTATAATGTTTGGCATAGAAATAAATGTGAGTTTGATATCCTAGGCCAAGAAACTGTTGTTTCTTCAACTGCAATTGTTAAAGAGATTACCACCATTAAAGCCAATTGAGCTGAAGTGGGACAATACAAAGAATTTACTGATAGCAAGACCCAACCAATTGAAGTTTTAAGCCAGTATGAATACAAAATCTTTTGAAAGAGTTTGAGATTGCTCAGCAGTTAAGGTGCTTGTCTGCAAAGCCTAATGACCTGGGTTCAATTCCCTGTAACCACATAAAGCCGGATGCACTAAGTGGAGAATGCATCCAAAGTTCCTTTACAGAAGCTAGAGGCCCTGGTATGCTTGTTGTCTCTTTCTCTCTCATACTCTGTTTGCAAATAAATAAAGAAACATATATTTTAAAGTCTTTTAAATGGAGGGGGACTAAGGAAATAATGCTGAAGGCATTTCTTGCTCCTCAAAGTCAATTCATCCCCCAAAGATTTACAAATTTAGAGATGGTACTCACCTGGTAATTTTTTTGTAGCATTAAGATACCAGAAATAACAGATCATGAAAATGTAATGGTTAATGGAAGCCACTTAGGCTGGATAGTATGAGACAGGTAGAAATCCTTGTGTGGAAGCCCTGTGAGACTAGGACAAGGAGATGTGACAATGAGCCACAGATTTCAGTGGAGATCTTGGGATTTTGGAAATGCCAAGACTATGGTTCCACCTCCAAGGAAAGTGCTGGATCTGGCTTGGATACATTTTGCCTGGAAAGTAAACAGCACACTGAAGTGGTAGAGTTATCTAAACCTTTTGGAGCCCAGAAGATTTCAAGTCCCAGGTACCAGACATGGAGTTTCAGGATTACATGTTTGTCCTTCTGATTTTCTATCTTACATTGGTCCAATCGTCCCCTACTCCTTTTTCTATTTTTCTTAACAAAGGTAATATTTACTCAGTGCCATTATATATTGGAAGTATGTAACTAATGTTTTCATTTTGAAGGGCTCACATTAAAGAAATTGTCTTGAAAACACGTTGGACTTTTGAACAGTTTGGGGACTGGTAAAGACTATGAAAACTTAAAGCTGGACCAAATACATCACGAGATGGCCGGCCATGATTCTATGGGGGCTAGGAGCAGAATGTTATTGTTTGAATCTAAAATGTGCTCCATATCCCCAAGAGTTTGTGATTAAGTCTCATATATAATTCCCAACTGGTTGTAGCCTCTTGGAGGTAGGGACTTGCTGAAGGTGGTGTGTCACTGATGACAGGCCTTGGAATTTTGTAGTCCAGCTTACTTGCCAGTGCTAGCTAGCTCACTCTTGCTGCTTCTTCCCCGCTATCAATATGTGATATCCAGCTGTCTGTTTGGCCATGTTATCCCCATAATGATGAAATTTACCCTTGAAACTATGTTGAAACAAACACTTTCCTTTTATAAACTGCTTTGGGACAAGTGTTTTGTTCTAGCAATGAGAAAGTACCTGAAATAGATCTGAACACTCACCTTAAATGTGAGAAGCATCATTCATTCCATGGGGTGGGTTTCTGGACTGTATAAAAAGGAGAAAGCTAGCTGAGCACCAACATTCATCATTCTCGGCTTCCTCACTGTGAATTGGATGTGACCATTTGATTCATGTTCCTGCTGCCTTCCTTACCATGATGAACTGTATTCTCTTGAACTGTAAACCAAAGTAAACCTTTCTCCTTAAGTTGATTTTGTCAGCTATTTTTCTACAGCAATGAGAAAAGTAAGTAATATAGCACATATTCATTGTATAGTATTAGGTTTCATAAAAACAATTTCTTTCAAGTATATCATGTATTTTAATATTCACATTCCATTCCCTCCCACTTTCTCCTCTTTCTCCTTTCCCACTAGCCTCCTTCCTTTCCCTAGCTTTCCTTCAGTTTTCATGTAATATTTATATAAGTGGTTTTAGCTAAGTACACAAAATTTAGAACATATGAGAGAAAATATGTAGTGCTTTTATTTTTGAATTTGGCTTATTTTTCTTAGTACTTAGGAGGATGACCTCCATTTGCATCCATTTTCCAACAGCTGCATAATTTCATTCTTCTTTAAGGTTGAGTAAAATACACACACACAAACACATTGTATAATGATTCTTTAACTTGGCTCTTCTTTAACTTGCAGTAAACATGGATATGCAAGTGCCTCTGTGGTTCCTTTGGGTAAAGTATTCAGGAGAAGTATAGCTGTGTTATATGGGAAATCTATTTGTTTATAGTTTATTGAGGAACACCTATGCTTATTTTCATTATGACTGGACTAATTTATTCACACCAGCAGTATATTATAGCTGTCTCATCATCTAAGTATTTTTGTCATTTATTTTCTTAATGCTAGCCATTTTGACCTGAATTTGAATATTTCTCTGATGATTAGTGATGTTAAATTTTGTTCTATCTGTTTATTGGCCATGTGTACTTTATCTTTTGAGAACTGGCAATACATTTCATTAGCCCATTTATTGACTGAGTTTGGGTTTTTATATTTAATATTTTTAGTTCTTCGTATATTTTGAGTGTTAATCCCTGTCAGATATGTACCTGGCACAGATTTTCTTGCATTCAGTATCTGGCTCTTCATTCTAATGATAGTTTCCTTTGCTGTACAAAAGCTTTTTTTTAAATTACATACATTCCCATTGGTCAATTCTTAAGATTATTTCCTGTTTTACTAGAATCCTTTTCATAAAGGATTTTCATAGGCTTGTGCCTATATCTTAAAGTGTTTTTCCTATGTTTTCCTCTGGCAGTTCCAATGTTTCAACTCTTACATTAAGGTGAGGTGTTTAATCCATTTTGAGTTGATTTTTATGCAGGAGAAAGGGATCCAGCTTCCTTCTTCTACATGTGGATATCCAGTTTTTCCAGTACCATTTGATGAAATTCAATGGTGTTATTATTATCTAAACTGCTATGCATATAACTGACTTTAAAATATACTTAAAGCCACAGTAACTAAAACAGCATGGTATTGGCAGAAAAACAGACAGTCTGACCAGTGGGATAGAATTGAAGACCCAGCCTTTAATGCAAGTAACTTCAGCTACATGGTCTTTGACAAGAGAGCCAACAATGCTGGGCTAAAGATAGCATCTTCAACAAATGGTGCTGGACAAATTGGATAAACATGTGTAAAAAAAGAAATTAAATCCACTCCTTTCACCATGTACTAAAATCAAATCCAAATGGATCAGAGACCTCAATATAAACCATACAACCCTGGAAGAAAAAGAAGGAGGAACCCTACATGAGATAGGAGTAGGGAACAACTTCCTGAGCAAATCACCAGTAGCCCAGGAAGTCCAACTGTCACTTAACCAATTGGACCTGATCAGGCTCAAAAGCTTCTGTACAGACAAAAACACCATACTCAGAGCCCCCTCAAACTGGGAGATGATTTTTGCCAGCTACAACTCAGACAGAGGCCTAATTTTCAGAACCTACAGAGAACTCAAAAAATTAATAACAAAAACTCAAACTGCCCCCTCACAAAATGGGGCACAGGTCTCAACAGAGAATTCACAGAGGAAGAAACCCACATGGCCTTTACGCACCTGAGAAAGTGCTCAACATCCTTAAGCATCAGGGAAATGCAAATAAAAACCACAATGAGATTCCACCTTACTCTAGTCAGAAGGGGAATTAAAAAAAAAACAACAATAATTGCTGGTGAGGATGCATGGAAAAAGGAACCCTCATTCACTGCTGGTGGGATTGCAAACTTGTTCAACCGCTTTGGAAAGCTCTATGGAGACTCCTCAGCAGAATGGACATAGAGCTACCAATGGACCCAGCTATCCCTCTACTAGGCATCTACCTGCAAGATATCACTGCTCAGGAGAGAGACATTTGTGCAACTATGTTTATAGCAGCTCAATTCATAATAGCAAAGAATTGGAATCAATCAAAATGCCCCTACATGGAGTAATGGATAAAAAAAAAAAAAACTCTGGTATATTTACACCATGGAATTCTATTCAGCTGAAAGAAAGAAAGACATATCGAAGATCCTACTAAGCAATCTCTGAAAAGAACAGAGAGCCAAACACCACATATTTTCCCTCATATGTGGTCCTTAGACAGGCTAACCGTAAACTCTACGGAGACTAGTAGAAAGAAGTGAGAGGATATAAATGAGGGGTAAGGGATGGGGGAGGGGAATGGCTTAAGCATGAGGATAAACCATATTAGGTTCAAAACTATAAAATCCTTACGAGCATACTGTAACCTATTGAGAAAGTAGTGAGCATTGCCTGGCAAGAGGGGCCATGAGTAGTAGGGGAGAGAGTCTAAGCCTGTGAATAATTGAGCAGTCTGACAACCCCTGGTCCCAGCCACCGGTTCCTTCCCTCACTGAGCTGTTGACCAAAGTGACCCATGAGGTTCCAAAAACAAGACGGAATTCTGTCAAAGCTCTTGAATGCCCTCCCCAGGCCTGAGGCAAAATCCTGTTGCTGAAGAAACCACAGAATGCCATTGATCAGCATCGAGAGATCCATCGAGGTGCATATGCAATCAAATCAACTTTCCTTGTGTTGAAATGTACCTGTCTCAGTGTAAATCTTTTATCTTCCAAATCAGATTGTGGACTTTACAACTACCTTGTTCTTCTCACACTGAGTAGTAAAAAGTAAAGGAACAATATTAAACTTTTACATTTCAAATATTTATTGTATAACATTCCAACAGCACCAAGTTCACTGAAAATACTGTCCTTAAATTTATAACCCAATTACTACATCTGGCTTTTCATTATTTCCTCTACCATCTGCAGCATTTTAAGTCTTTAAGAGTCTTAAGAGATAAAAGTAATTGACTAAGATTAATTCTTTGGGAGGGGGAGATTCTCCACCTCATAATTTCAGAACAAATTTAAATTATAAATATAATATCTTATAATATAGAATACCCTAAATATATTAGCTTTTCCTCTTTGTAGGTCTTTTAATATCTCTGTATCTATCTCTACATCTGTTTGTACATTATTTGTTATCTAAGTATGACATTTTTGTGGGGAGGGTTTCAAAGTAGGGTCTCATTCCAGCCCAGACTGACCTGGAATTCACTATGTAATCTCAGGGTGGCCTCAAACTCTCTGTGATCTTCCTACCTCTGCCTCCCAAGTGCTAGGATTAAAGACATGGGCCACCATGCCCGTCTAAATATGACTGTTTTTAAGCAAATAGTCATTAAGTAACTACTACTATGCACAAAAAAAATTTAATGGAATCTTTGTCAAAAAGACCATACTCTCATGATTTTAACAGCATTGAAGTGTTCTTGTGATCCTCCTAGTAATAGCTGGATAACAATTAACCTTTCTTCTGAGTTTTCCTAAACAGTGCTTTCCTGGACTTACAATTAAAGACTTGGGTAATCAGAGTAATCTTCCCTCTTCTGTCAAAACCATTCAGAGGATTTTCACCAACATTGAGAAAATATCCAAAAGGAAGGATATAAAAGTTATTGAAGAAAATCACTTAGGATGATTTTTAATTTTTTTTCACATTTTCTTCCTGTCTTCCATCTTCCAATACTTCAACCTCTACTTCAGATGAGATCAGGTGTATGTATTGTGGTATGGTCATAGATTCAAATTCTAATTGACATTGTCCATTTCCCCAAACATTATTTTCACACATATATTCTCCTTCCTTAATTTATCTGTGTTGACTGAGTTTCATTGTTTTTTTATAAAGGTGGTGTACATTTCCCAACCTGTTCACATTTCACAGTAAAAAATGAATATGTATTGATCTTTTAACTTATGAAATCTAGCCTTTTTCTAATCACTGTCAAGCTCTAGCTTAATTTCTTAAACTTAAATTTGCAAAACCAAACTCATATTTCTCTAGCTACTACTTAAGTCTTCTTTTTTTTCTTGTCTTATCTAAAATTTTATAATATGCAAGGTATGATGGCTTATACCTTTAATGCCAACACATGGGAAGCTGAAATAGCAGTTAGAGGCCAGCCTGGCTTACAGAGTGAGTTCCAAATTAAGCTGGGCTAGAACAAGACCCTTCCTTAAATAAAATAAATAAAATAAAATTTTCTAATTACAGATTAGAAAGTTCAGAATCATATGTATTCCTTTCTCTCTCAGTTATCCACATTAAATCAACTATAAACTAAAACCTGTCAGCATCTCTTCTAATTGCTTCCTTCTCTACCTATTGTCTTCTGTAACTCAGTTTTTCCTCACTATCTCTTACTTTGACTAATGTCCATTTCTCCAGAAGTTCCCTGTATATATCATCCTATATACTGACAGAGATGTTCTTCAATCTGAAACTTTCATGTTACTCTCAGCTTCTAAGATTCTCTATTGCTTATGGAATAAAGTATGCATTCCTTCACTTGGGAATCAAGATGACTTGTAATGTGGCTTCTACCTAACATTTTCAGCCTTTTACAACCAATGCAATTAAAGTTCCATTAAGTTAACTCTTTGAGTTCTCAGAGCATCACCCTTTCTGTTTGCCTAAAATATTCCCTCTTTAGGGCTAGTGGGATTGCCCAGTGGTTAAAGATGCATGCTTGCAAAGTCTGCTGACCCAGGTTCAATTTCCCAGCCACCCATATAAAGCCAGACAGGCATTTGTTTGCAATGCCACAACACCCTGGTATGCACATGAACCTACACACACACATGTGTACAAATAAATAATTTGTAAGAAAGATATTCCCTCTTCTTTATGGGTCTCTTTGATGACAGTCTATCAGATTGCCTAATTGTTAGATGAGGTTCAGATCTTGCCTTCTTCAGAAAATCTTCCAAGACCGAGTGGACTGCATATCTACATAGCATAGACCTTCATTACTAGTAATCCCCAAGTAAAGGTTTATTGATTTAAACTCATTTAAGAACATATAAACTTTAGGGAACTCACTTTGTGAAAATAGATGAAATAGGAAGGCTAAGCAAGAAGTTTGAACTAGAACTGCCTACTTGATACAGCTCAATCTCTCTCACTATTGATCTCTCACCCCTTTATTTTATGAGTAGAATAAGAACTCCACCAAATCTCTATTTATCACTGTGCATGTCCTCCTACCAGTCTGTTCAATAATTGAGGTACATATGCTTAGGTAAGTTCCTGACAGTGAAGGCATCCATGCTATATGTCTTTTTGAATTCTTATTTAAAATCCTTATTACAGGTTTCTGATTTAAAATTATGCTTAGATTAATTGTGACATAGAATAGAATACATACTTTTGGAACTTGGTTCTGAGCATATAATATTGGCTTTTAGGAAACGACTAAGGGATGACACTGTATTTTAAATGTAAGAAATTAGTATCAAGGTCAGTCTACAAGGCATTTAGGGAAAATAAGAAAAAAATTCCCTTTCCTAGAAATACTTTCATCAGAAAATTGTCATAAAGTGTTAATTTTGTCAGAGTAAAGCACTTGACATCCATCTGCCAGACATTAAAAGAAAAATATGCATGTATGATAACTATATGAAAGCTGACCCTTAGATATAGAACCATGATATAGTATACAGCAGGCACAAATTTATGAAGTGATCCTATTTGTAGCTATTGTAGAAAGGGTATAAATTATCTATCTCATTTAAGAGAAAAGATGTTTCTTCTGAATAAAAGTGAGATGTTTATTAGGATTCTGTTCTGTCTGAACAGAGACTTGATATTCTTTTCATGACTAAACTCCTTTCAAGCTCAGGGTGCTAATCTGCTCAGAGGCATTGGTGAAACAAGTTAAGGGTTTTCCTGTAATTAGTGGAAAGCTATTTTGCATCCACCCTGAACTGTCAAAGGTACATCACAGCTTAGCTGCTACTTCTCAATGCTCATGAAAAACAGAAAGCTTGGATAGTCCTACTAAAATCTACTTACAAACTCAAATGCTGGAGGAGGGCAGAGCAAGATGGTGGATGAGTAACAGCATCACAAGGAATCTCTCTGTAAAGTTTTGATTTTCCAGCTGGGATCCAAATTTTGGACACCGACTGGACCTGAGCCCGGGTCCTCCCTCACCCCCCCAGCTCCTGTGCCAGTGCAGACAGGGTTCCCCAGTAGCTCTCTACTCCGCAGAGGAGCAGAGAGCCGAACCCTCCCCCACTCAAGCTCCTGCCATTGTACCCTAGCCCACGCTGCCGATTGAGCAGCTTCCCCTTGCGGGGCTCCC
>PVHP010049516.1:0-12131 GCA_004024765.1 Zapus hudsonius
TTGGAAGAGCTGAGCCCTGGACAGCGGTAATGGACGGGCCAGGGGGAGAGGGAGAATCGGCTGGAAAAGGGGAAGCACCAGAACAGGGTAGAGCAAACTGAGGACTGAGGAGTGATCACTGGGTCCAGGGCAAGCCAGACACAGAGGTACACCCTTGAGTCCCAGCATCAGGAAGCAGAGGTGTGAGTTCAAGGCCAGCCAAGACTACATAGTGAATTCTAGGTCAGCGTGGGCTAGAGAGGGACCCTACCTCAAAAAAATTTATTTTTAAGTAAAACATTTTTTTTCTCAACTTCATGTTCTATGGTCTGTGAGTTTCATTCATAAAATTCTTAAGGACCCAGAGGCCTTGACTCAGTAGAAGTTTTGTGTAACTGTGAATGTCTAGCACCCTAACTCCTAAATTACAGCCCAACCCCCCCCCACACACTGTATTGGGTTCTCTAGAGGAACATAGCTGATAGAATAATATACAATATATAAAATATATATTATAAAGGGGGTTTATTCGATCAGCTTCATGACATGGGCTGGCACTGGAGAGTCCCAAAGCTCAGTGGCTGCTCAGCCCACGAGGCTGGAGGCCACAGCAGTACCAATCTGGCACTGAAGCCTGGAGGATTCCTGGACCACTGGCCTTCAGTCCGCATTAGAAGGCCAAGGAAGCTGAATTCCAGGCTCGGCGAGGCGATTAAGGGCACTTGCTTGTAATGCCTGACAGCCCAGGGTTCAATTCCCCAGTATCCACATAAAGCTAGATGAACAAAGTGGCACATGCATCTGGAGTTCGTTTGCAGTTACTAGATGGCCTGCTGTGCCCATTCTGTCTCTTTTCTCGCTCTCTGCTTGGTAGGCTGACAATGACAGTAACCTCTCTAGATCCCAAGTCCTGGGGCCACAGGTGTCTGCCACCACACCCGCCTGGACTTGAGTTCTTGTCAGGTAGATAACTGATGAGGAACCCAAGGCCTCAAGCCTGCTGGCACGTGCCCTGCCCTGCCAGGAAGCAGCATTTATCCATCAACCAGCAGGAGACTACGAGCGTGTGAATTCATAGTGGAAAATTGAAAAACATACACTGGGGCTGTAGAGATGGCTCAGTGCTTAAGGAGTATGCCTGCAAAGCAGAAGGACCTGAGTTCAATTCCCCAGCACCCAAGTAAAGCCAGGTGCACAAGGGCACAAGGTGGCGCATGTGTAGAGCTCATTTGCAGTGGCTGGAGGCCTTGACCCGCCCATTCTCTTTCTCTCTGCCTCTTTCTCACTCTCTCAAATAAAATATTTAAAAAATATATATTTTTTGTTTTTTGAGGTAGGGTCTCACTCTAGCCTAGGCTGACCCGGAATTCACTATGTAGTCTCAGGGTGGCCTTGAACTCATGGCGATCCTCCTACCTTGGCCTGGGATTAAAGGCGTGCGCCACCATGCCCAGCTTAAAATATTTTTAAGTACACTGGAAAATATCAATCGCTTCAGAGGATGGTGGCATAAGCATTTAATCCCAGCCCTGGGAGGCAGAGGTAGGAAGATCACTGTGAGTTCAAGGCCAGCCTGAGACTCCAGAATGAATTCCAGGTCAGCCTGGGCTAAAGTGAGACCCTACCTCAAAAAACAAAGTATATGTTTTGTGGAAAGGATGACTATCATTGTTAAAGCAAACTTTGCCATTTTCTTTACTCACTGTTCCACTCTGTAATATCCAAGTATAGCATGAAGAAAGCACATATAGAATTATTCGGTCCCGTAACCCTGCCAAAGCTGTGGCTGGGGAGGGCAGGCCCTAGCGAGGAAGCTACTGCTCTTGTTTAGCTAAATAAACATCAGTTAGCCGGGCATGATGGCGCACGCCTTTAATCCCAGCACTTGGGAGGCAGAGGTAGGAGGATCGCCATGAGTTCAAGGCCACCCTGAGACTACAGAGTGAATTCCAGGTCAGCCTGGGCTAGAGTGACCCTACCTCGGAAAACCAAGGGAAAAAAAAAAAAAAGAAAACATCAAAGTGTTTTCTAATCAACTACACTTATACCCCATAGATTAATGCTGCTGTCAGTTTTGGGCAGAGACACTGTGTGTGTGTGTGTGTGTGTGTGTGGTTCAGATGTACTGGGTTCGTGCACAGCTGTGTGGAGACCAGTGGCAGACATTGGATGGATGTCCTCAATCACTCTCCTGCCTCAGCTCCCTGAACACAGTCTCTCAGAGAGCCTGGAGCTCACCCCTCTTTCATTAGACTGGCTGACCAGGGAACCCACCCCTCCCCAGCACTGGGGTTCCAGGCATGCTAACCATGCCTGGCTGTTTTGTTTGGTTGTTTTCCAGGTAGGGTCTTGTTCTAGCTCAGGTTGACCTGGAATTCACTATGTAGTCTCAGGGTGGCCTCGAACTCATGTTGATCCTCCTACCTCTGCCTCCTGAGTGCTGGGAATAAAGGTGGGCACCACCATGCCCAGCTTTTTTTAGACAGTGTCTCACACTGTATCCTAGGCTGGCCTCAAGCTTGTGTAATTCTCCTTCTTTAGCCTTGAGAATTCTGGAATTATAGACATGAGCCACCACACCTAGCTCTAGTTTAAAATAATGTTTATAATTTTTTTTGAGAGAAAAGAGAAAGACACACAGAGAGAAATGAGAGAGAGAGAGAGAGAGAGAGAGAGAGAGAGAGAGAGAGAGAGAGAATGGGTACATCAGGGCTTCCTGCCTCTGCAAAGAAAGTCCAGATACATGTTCCACTTGTGCATCTGACTTTACTTGGATACCGGAATACCAGGCCATCAGGCTTTGAAAGTAAGCACCTTGGACCGCTGATCCATCTCCCCAGCCTGTTTATAAATGTTGATAGAACAAATGTAAACCAAGCTGGGAGCAGTGGTGCACACCTTTAATCCCAGCACTCAGGAGGCAGAGGTAGGAGGATCACTGTGAGTTTGAGACCACCCTGAGACTACATAGTGAATTCCAGGTCAGCCTGAGCCAGAGTAGAACCCTACATGGAAAAACAAAGAACAAGAATGTGGTGCATGCATCTAGCGGTCATTTGCAGGGGCAAGAGACCATTGTACACCCATACACACATGCAAAAATAAATGGTCATTTAAAAAATATTTTATTTATTTGAGAGAGAGAGAGAGCGAAAGAGAGAGAGAGGCAGACAGAGAGAGAATATGGGCTCACCAGGGCCTCCAAGCCTCCTCAAACGAACTCCAGACACATGTGCCCTCCCGTGTACCTTGGCTGTACATGAGCACTGGGGAATCAAACTCCGGTCCCTCTGCATTGCAGGCAAACGCCCCAATCGCTAAGCCATCTCCTCAGCCCTAAATGGTCATTTTTAAAAGAAAAAAATTAAAAAATATGTCTGCGTTCTTGGCTTGACTATAAGTATATATAGTATATAGTATAATATAGTATATTAAAATAACCACCAAAAAACATGTTGCAGGGCATGGTGGTGCATACCTTAAAACCAGCACTGGGAGGCAGAGGTAGGAGGATTGCCATGTGTTCAAGGCCAGCCTGAGACTATAGAGTGGCTTTAAAGTCAGCCTGGGCCGGAGTTAGATCCTAGCTGGAAGATGATGATGAGGACCACGACTAAGTTGTAAAGTGATCCCACGTGGCCTGCAGAGCTGTGTGGAGCCAGTTTGCACATTCGTCTCAAAGCTCTCGGCCTTCTCTTCAAAGCAGGGGTCCTTGCATGTGGGTCTGGGTGTTCTCCAACCCCCAATGCCTCCCCAGCTCCCCAGAGCCCCAGCCTTGCGGGTAGTGGTGGGGTTCTGGCGCCCCAGGTGGCCGCATCGGGAAGTGCAGGGTACAGCTTATCTTTGGACAAGGGATGCCCTCCTGCCCAAGACTCAGCCACACCGACTCCCTGCACTTCCCTGACGTTCCTTCTGCAGAGAACTCTGGGGTCTCAGGCCAGAGGATCTCAAGGGATTCTTGCACGACTTCAGAGGTCTTTATCTTGTCATTAATTTCATTTTTTCCAATCTATTTTCCTACAATTCAAAAAATGTCTTTTCCAGGGCTGGAGAGATGGCTCAGCAGTTGAGGCACTTGCCTCCAGTGCCTAAGGCCCCGGGGTTCAATTCCCCAGGACCCACATAGGCCGGACCCACAAGGTGGTGGCCCTGGTGTGCTCTCTCTCTCTCTCTCTCTCTCTCTCTCTCTCTCTCTCTCTCTCTGTATCTCTGCTTGAAAATGAATAAATATTTTTAAAAATGTCTTTTCCAGAATTGTGTATATTTGTTAACCTACACTGACCTCACTCTCCGATGGAGATTATGTTTGTGTTTTTCAGGATGCAGTAAGAGAGCTGGGGTCCATCTAACCCTACCAACTGACCGTAGGCTGATAGCTGAGATCCTGGCAAGAGAGAAGCCACCACAGTCATATCGTGGAGGATACATATGGAACCCTCACAGAGAATGACGGGATGAACAAGGGACCCACAGCCACAGCCATTCAATCAACACAGGATAAGCCAGTGAGACAGAAACCAATGATTTTTGACACAAAGACCCCTAAGCTCACAACATTAAAGCAGCCTTAATACTCATCCACTACGACTCAGGGAACTGAGCAGAAGAGGGGGCGGAAAGATTGTTAGAGCCGTGGTGGGTGAGACTATCCAGAGGCATGGCACCCCTCAGTAACAACATACTAGGGCCAGGAGAACCTGGCTGAATACTAGGGTATCCATGGTCCCCTGTCACAAGGACTGATCCAGACAACCCACGGAGGAGGATATCCAGCTGATTGGGGATGGGGGGGGCATCAGGGAATTGGGGATAACAACTCAGTGTTTGCCCATGAAAAGCCAGATGCTTAATGTGGCACATGCATCTGGAGTTCATTTGCAGTGGCAGGAGGCCTTGGCACACCCATACTTTTTTTTTTCTTTTCTCTTCCCTTGTAAATAAAATTTAAAAATCAAAAAATGGGGGTTGGAAAGATGGCTCAGCAGGTAAGGCACTTGTCTGCAAAGCCTAATGACCTACGTTCGATTCCCCAGTACCCACGTAAAGCCAGATGCACAAAGTGGCACATGCATCTGGAGTTTGTTTGCAGTAGCTAGAGGCTCTGGTGTGCCATGCTCTCTGTCTCTCTTCTCTCTCTGCTTGCTAATAAATTTAAAAAATGTATCAACCTCAAAAAACGAAAAAAAAAAAAGGGTAGGGTCTCGCTCTAGTCCAAGCTGACCTGGAATTCACTCTGTAGTCTCAGGGTGGCCTTGAACTCACGGCGATCCTCCTGCCTCTGCCTCCCGAGTGCTGGGATTAAAGGCTTACCTCAGACTGGCCTCAACCTTAATATGTAGCAGGGGAGGACCTTGAACTTCCGATCCTACATTCTCCACTTCCCCTTCTGAATGCTGGGATTACTGGGGTACACCAGTCACACCCAGTTTATGTGGTGCTGGGGAATGAGTCCAGGGCTTCGTGGTGCTTTGGCAAGGTAAGTTCCTTTGCTCTCACCTACCCTGTCACTGCCCCTGGGTCTTCAGAGTCACCCCTGGGTCAGCACCCCACCTTACAAGGCACTTGATCATTGCAGGTCGGACGAAGGGTAGGAAGGAAATGCCTCCCCTTTGCGCCACCTGAGGATACCCTGTCCTCTCGGTCAGCCCTCAGGGCTCAACATGCCCTAGGTTGCTCTTGGAGCTTAATTTCTTCTTATGCCCTAGATGGGGGAGGGGGAGGCTAGGTACCCCAATCATGAGGATGCCGTGACCATATGGCACCTGTGTGTGCATGCACTGGCCCCACAGAACACACGGTGACGCCCAACAATGACACACACCACAGCAGCCAGGGGTGGAAGAAACTAGTGTATTAATCTGGGGAGAAGAGGTGCAGATGGGAAACCAGGAGTGAGGGGCTTAGTGTTTGCCAGTAACTACCGTCACACCCTCCATTTCTCTCTCACACCCCTTCGGGGAGCCTTTCTCTCCTCACTGTAGCCCACAGGCTGCAAACCTGGGAGAAGGCAGGCTCAAACTGACTGTCTTCCCGCCTCTATCTCCACCCCATTCCCATCTCTTGTCAAAATAGAATACACTAAAAGCAAGCAGGGAGGGGACCTAGGAGAACCCACTCACCCCGGGCTAGGGGAGGACAGGCAGAGCCTCAGCCAAGTGGAGGAGAACCAGGGGGGGCTAGCTCTATGGCCCCAGCTTAGCCCCCCTTCTCTCTCTCTCTCTCTCTCTCTCTCTCTCTCTCTCTCTCTCCCTCTTCTCTCTCTCTCTCTCTCTTTCTCTGTCTCTCTGCCTGGCTTGGCAGTGGGCCAGCTATCTTCAGGAGGCTGGTGGAGGACTCCACGCCTATCTCTCAGGCACCATATCACAGGATCCCAGGGTTAGGGGGCAGCAAGAGAAACTAGGCTCTATAAAAGCAGCCTTTTCCTGGGCTCCTCAGAGAAGCTGTCTTATGCAAGGAAAGGAAGCAAGAGGAGTTAGGATTGAAAAAGAGGTGCTTTTTTTTTTTCCGCTTGTGATTTTCCTTCAGTATAAAACCACTGTAGAAAATAACTTCTCTTAGAAAAAAATATAGAAGTAAAAAACCAAAGGGGCTACTTTTCTTTGGCTTCAGGCCTGCTCCCATGAGGTTCAGGGCACCAAGGTGGGCATGAGGTGAGGAGGAAGCAGGAGGACCACCCCAGCCCTGCCTGGCAGGTCTCAGATTACATGATGCTGCAGTTCTGGGGGCTCTAAGAGAGAAGAGAGGGGAGAGGAGAGAGGTGTGAGGGGCAGGGGCTGGGCTGCCCCCTCCCTCACGCTCTCGGCCAGGCCCTACCCTCGAGTCTGGGGCTCAGACAGGAGGGGCAGGGTACAAGAGGGGCTACCCAGAAGGGGCTGCAGGAGAGAAGGTTCTCCCCCTCCCCCCTGGGCTGCCCTGCCCTGCCACTCAGTGACCAGGTAGGCAGAAGGATGACTCACCTGGGTCCGGGGACTGGAGTTGCCCAGGAGGTAGGAGCGGGTGACCAGGTTGTCCCCGAAGCTGCCACCCCCACTGCCCCCCACGCTGCGGTAGCTGCGGGTCACTGTGACACTGGAGGCTGAAGAGCCAGAGGAGATGGTTCCGCCCACCTGGGCTCCAGAGCCACTGGCAGATGCCTTGTCAGCAGGCTGCCCGCAAGTCCCGCACAGCACGGTGCGTGAGCGCAGGTTGTACTCGGCGGGGTCCCCCGAGCTGCTGCAGTGGGAGCCCTGGGAAGGGAGACAAGGCTCAGGCGGAACTGGGAGCCTGAATTGACTGCTCAGGCCCAGCACCCAGGCTCTGGGCTTCTTAGGGCCCCACCCACCAGGCAGGAAGGTGGGCTTTGGTGCCCAGAAAGCCACAGGGAAGCTGGGGGTTGGGAGGAAGGACATGGAAGGGAGAATGGCCGGGAAAACTTGGGGACAGAGAGGGATGTTTTCACTCTCTCCTAAATCCTTTAAATTTAGGAGGAGGTAGAGAGTAGGTACAGAAAGTGAATCTGTGAGGTGGACAGGAATGGGGAAAAGCATTCTTGCAGTGAAATGAGGGAGATGAGAGGGCAGGCATGCAGGAGGGTTGGAGAAAGGACCAGAAGGAGAAATGCACGCAATTGGGGGCTGCGTCTCTGTCCTCCCATCCCTAACCAGAAGGCAAACTCAGACCCTCTTCCACAGCTACTGTGGAATGCTCCACAGCACCAGAAAGTTCCCACTCCCTTCCTTGGCAGAGCAGGGCACCCAGACATCCGGGTTCCCTATTCAAGGTACAGGGAGGAGAGAGAAGAAAGGCCAGGGCAGCAAGTGAAGTTCCAAAACATTCTTTAATGAAAAGACTTTGGCATGAAGGTGGGGAGGGGCTGCCTTGGGCCTGGAATGGCTACCCAGTGTGGACTGGGCCTCAGCGGCGGCTGCCACTCACGTGGTGGTGATGGAGCAGGTCATCTCCATCCTCGTCCTCATCGTCCTCGACCATGGTCACTGAGCGCACCAGCTTGCGCATGGCCACCTCCTGTGGGAGAGGGGAGGGTCGGGGTGAGGGCAGGGAACCACCTGGAACCTTCCCACGGCCAGCTTTCTTTAGCTGGCTGTTTGCTCTGCCCTCTTGTGCCCTGGTTAAGACATGCCAAGCTCCGGTTCTTAGGTCGGAGTGTGGCTCTATTTCAAACAATCCTCACTGGTGCACTTTTACCCATCATGCTACTGGGAAGGCTGCTTGGGTGTTGCACACTGAGTGGGGACTTGAGTCTGCACCAGAGAGCTGGGAGAGGGGAAGTGACCCTAAAGTGATGGGTGGGTGGCCTCAGTGGGGGGCAGCTGCAGCCACAATATACTCACTTCCCCAGTGGAGTTGATGAGGGCAGTTCGAAGGCTGTTCCCACAGCCCCAGGTGTTCTGCGCCTTCCACACCAGGTCGGTAGGGGGGCTATGGGTGGCCCCAGCTCCTGCAGCCCAGATCTGGGGAAAGAGGATTTGAAAAGGGCTTTCACTCTAGGGCTCCTGGCCACAGCCAATCCATTTTCACCTAAGGCCAACCGAGTCCTGAGCATCCCACCACTCACCGTTACTGCCTGCCCGGCCTTCAAGGTGAACTTGGGTGGGAACCGGTAGGTCAGCAAAGGATCCTCTCCATTCTGGCGTTTGATCTGCCAGTTGCCCATAGACTGGTCCTGCCAGGAAGGAGGAAAGGGTGCTCAAGCGGTTCTTGGTTTGTCTGGCTCAAGAGCCCAGGCAGGCTGAGCAGTGTGGTGAACACCTGTGGTCCAGGTACTGAGGAGGCTCAGGCAGGAGAATAGCTCGATTTCAGGAGATAGAGAAACCAGAGCTGGGGTTTGGGGAAGTTGCTCAGTGGTTAAAGGCACTTTCTTGTAAAGCCTGCTGACCTGGGTTCAATTCCCCAGTACTCATGAAAAACCAGATGCACAAAGTGGCATCTATATAGAGTTCCTTTGCAGTGGCAAGAGGCCCTGGTGCAGCCATACTTTCTCTCAAGTAAATATATTTTTTTAAGGTAGGGTCTCATTCTAGCCCAGGCTAACCTGGAATTCACTATGTAGTTTCAGGGTGACCTTGAACTCACGGCAATCCTCCTACCTCTGCCTCCCGAGGGCTGGGATTAAGGTGTGCACCACCACGCCCGGCAACAAATACTTTTTAAAATATTTATTTACTTGCAAGGAGAGAAAGGAGGGGGAATGGACCTGGGGGGGTTACCACCGCAAACAAACTCCAGATGCATACACCATCAGAGAAGAGTTGAACAGGCTTTTCAGCAAGTGCCTTTAATTACTGAGCCATCTCCTCCACCCTCAAAAGAGAGAGAGGGGAGAGGGGACACAGGAGACGGGCAGGCCTGTCGCCTTCCACAGGCAGAGCTCTTCCTCTTCCCTCCATAATCACAGTCGTTCTGTGGGACACGCATGCAAGACTTGGGGAGCAGATGAGGAAACAGGCGCCCTCCCTGGTGCAGGGCCTACCTCGCCCGACTTGTTGCGCAGGCGCACGAACTTGCCGTCCTCGTCCACCTCCTCCACGGCCACGCGGCCGCTGGTGCGCGCGTGCTGCGAGAAGCTGCTGCGGCTCTCGGCGGCCTCCAGCTTGCGCTTCTTGGTGACACTGCCTCCGCCCTGGGACTGGGAGGAGTGGGAAGAGGCGCGTCCCCGGCTGCGCTGCGAGGTGGGGCTCGGGGACAGGCGGAGCCTGGGGAAGCGGAGAGAAGGTGGGATTGGCGATGGCAGGCGCAGACCTGAGCCCGCCCGGCATTTCCCGGCCCTCCCAGCTCACCTTTCCTCCTCGCCCTCCAGCAGCTTGCGGTAGGCGTGGATCTCCATGTCCAGGGCCAGCTTGATGTCCAGCAGTTCCTGGTATTCATCCAGCTGCTGCTGCATCCTCGCCCGCATGTCCGCCATCTCCCGCTCCTTCTCGGCCAGCAGCCGCCGGCTGGTGTCCCGCTCGCGGGCCAGCGAGTCCTCCAGGTCCCGAAGCTTCGCCTCCTTGGCTGCCAGCTGCAGGCAGGGGTCTGATGAGCTCCCAAGGGTCCCGGGTATTGAACAGGAAGGGACATGGGGAGGGAACAGGACCCTCTCCAGACCGCTGGGCCAGTGCCTGAGAAGTCCTTCCCACTCACACTAAAATCTCTCATTCTGAGGCTAGACCCATTTCCCCGTCAACAAGTAGCGCAGGCAGAATAACACATGCATTTTTTTCTCCAAGCCGCAAAAAGTAAATTGCAAGTTGGGGGTGTGATACAAGACAGGAGAGAGCAACATGAGTCAGAATACACGGGAGCAGTATTGCTGCTTTTAAATTTTTACACTGGGGTTGGAGAGATGGTTCAGCAGTTAAAGCCTAATGGCACAGGTTCAATTCCCCAGTACCCAAATTAAGCTAGATGCACAGAGTGATGCATATATCTAGAGTTCGTTTGCAGGGACAAGAGGCCCTGGTTCTCTCTCTCCCTACAAATAAATAAAATATTTTTTTAAAAAATTAGCCAGGTGTGGTGGCACATGCCTTTAATTCCAGCACTCTGGAGGCAAAGGTAGAAGGACTTCTGTGAGTTCAAGGCCAGCCTGGGACTGCAGAGTGAGTTCCAAGTCAGCTTGGTCTAGAAAGAGACTCTACCTCGACCCCCCTCCCAAAAAAAATAATAAAATAAAATTTCACAGTGCAAAGTGTTAGGACAGGTCTGTGAGTTAGGGAGAACGAGGATGTTTCCCACATTCAAATGGGACCGTGAGGCTGGGGATAGCTCCGTGGTAGAGCCTTTCCTAGCACACGCCTCTCTCTCTCTCTCTTCTCTCTCTCTCTCTCTCTCTCTCTCTCTCTCTCTCTCTCTCTCTCTCTCTCTCACACACACACACACACACACACACACACACAGCACTGACGCCTTGGATTCAATCCCATCCCCAGCTCCACCAAGCAAACTGGAAAACACTTCTTCCTCAACTAGGAAAACAACAGCTCTGAGGATGAAGGTGAAACAAGAGGGAATCCTGGAACCCCAAAGGGGCCTCGGGCTGGGCCTCTTCCCCCTCTTCTGCACCGGCCCAGCCCATCGCCATGGCCACCGTGGTCACCTGCTTCTGCAGCTGGCTGAGCTGCGCCGACATGGAGTCGATCCGGATGCGGGACTGCTGCAGCTCCTCGTGGGCTGCCCCCACCAGGTTGCTGTTCCTCTCTGCAGACTGCCTGGCGTTGTCCAGCTGCAAGGACAGAGGAAGGGGTCTCAGGAGGACACCCTCCCCATGCCCCAAGTACCCCAGAAGGGCAGAGGCAGGGAGGGGTAGGCACCTTGGCAGAGTAGGTCTTCTCCAGCTCCTTCTTGTACTGTTCCACCTGGTCCTCGTGCTGGGCCCGCAGATCCTGCAGGGCATCCGCCAGGCGAGACTCGAACTCCCGCTGCTTCCCATTGTCAATCTCCACAAGCCGGGTCTCATGGCGTCGCTTGGTCTCCCGCAGCTCCTGGAAGGGGAGGACCCAGGGACCCAATGGGCTCTGGTTCTTCAGAAGCTGAGACCCACAAGGTCAAGCTCCCTGCACTGCCCTTCCCCAACCCCATCTGGCAGTCCTTATTAACCTGGGAGTTGGGTGCTGACCACCCACTTACTGTGCACTAGTATCAGGCCTCAGGCAGGTGAGCTCTGCACACAGCTGATCCCCAGCCCCAAGCTAGGTGTCCATCACCACCCAAACCCCGCTCTCAGGCCTGCAAAGCACGCCCCCCCACCTCGCTGTAGATGTTCTTCTGGAAGTCCAGTTCCTCCTTCAGGGTCTGCAGTCTGTTCTCGGCATCCACCCTCCGCAGCATCTCATCCTGGAGTTGCTTCTTGGCCTCACCCAGGGCGGCCTCAAGCTGAGAGGAAGCAAGCAGCGGTCTGGGTGAGGGCACTCAGAACACATACGCCAGGCGGCTGAGTGGTGGCTATCCCCAGAGGGAACAGGTATGGGTGAACCGAGGGCCTCGGCTGCCCATGGAGACAAGGACACGCACTCTCTGTCCTGGGAGCCATGGAACTGAAATCAAGGAGAAACTCATCCTCCACCTAGGACCCACTTTGCCTGGCACAGCACAGCAGTTACCAGGAAGGAGGGCTCTACAAAGTATAGGGGACAGGAGAAGGAAGCAAAGGATGCTGGGGAGAGGGGGCTTCAAAG